>WEIS01003688.1:0-11566 GCA_013389965.1 Todus mexicanus | reverse complement strand
TTCTATTCAAAAAACAATGAAAAGACTATTAGTAGGTATCGAGAACAATAAATAATTAAGGCTGTTGATTTTAATGTTTCAGAATTGACAGCTGGAAATGGAGTGTTTGCAAGCTGGGTGAATTGCTATCTTTAAAAGAAAAGACATATATATCCCCTGTGCAGATTGATTCTAGGTTATTTGCATANTAGACCACCTGCCCTCAAATCTTTCAGCAAATAATGAAGCAGCACTGTGCAGCAGGGACATGAGCAGGTGTCTACAGCACTGAGGAATTATATGCAGTTTAGATAAAGTGTCAAGGAATAACTTCACTCACTGTCTTGCAGACCATAATTTTAGGCATGTACAGCATAATTACTCAACAAATGTTGCCAGCTAAAAAATGTCCATTATCATCCTTTAATTTAAAAATGCAATTACTGTAGCAATTCTTATGAACCTTTCATGCTCATATTCTGCTTTACTGGCAATAAAGTTTTACTGACGTGAAATTATCAGTGAAGTAAATTTTAGTGTTACACATACTACTAAACTGAAATTAAAATTTCCATGAGGATGATTGTCATCCACTTTCCCTAAGATAAAAAAAACACACTGTGGACAGTTTTGTCTAGATGCTATAAAGCAGCATGTCAGAATTTCAGGGATTTCAAACCCTCGTGGTTACCTGCTTGCAAGTCAACCATAAACCACACACTAAACCTTATAGATGTGGTCCTTGGTGACATGGTGTAGTGATGGACTTAGCAGAGTAGCGTAATGGTTGGACTTGATGATCTTAAAGGTCTTTTCTAACCTAGATAATTCTATAATTCTATTATTCTAAGGAATAAAATAGATGCAACAAATAGAATTTAACAGTGAACATACATGAAATGATCAATATCAGAACACAGATCTCAAGGACGAAAAGTATCAAAAGCTACAGTATAAATGTTATTTATTCAGCTTGTGAACGATCAATATGGCTGGAATTTTGTCAAGACATGATGGATTTATTTGTTTATAAGAAGACTTGCAATAGTGATTATGGCTTTGACACTGGAGTAAGCTGGTCCTCTCAAGTAAATGTTGCTTTATCGAACTTACTCTTCGGTATTTAAAATGGTCTAACAATCGTGCAAAAAATGTACAAAACTGGTGGTGCATTGCATCCAGAAGGCTAGAAGGATGAAACCTCTTTTCTTGCCAGAAGTGCCAGGAAGCCCTTATTGACCACGAATCCCAGAGAAGCTGACTATGATCTCATTTGCCCATTTACTTCCATATTCAGAGAGTTCAGCTGGTATTTAGGGAACCACTTGTGTTAGAAATAAGCAGTGTATGTAAATCTGGTCCAAAAAAGGAAACATCCTTGGCAAAGCCCTATGTTGTTGCATCAGGAATGGTCCAAAATTAATGCCAATTCATTCTAGGAGAAAAACTCTCATAACTGGCTGGGGGTTTTTGCTTTATGTTTGAGCAAATGAAAATACAAAAGTTTCTCTTCTGACTTTTTGTGACTTTCCTACCTCACATGAATGTTGGTTTAAATTGTGAAAAAAAGCAGATTCTAAATACAGAGGAAAAGGTTAGCTGTGTTGTCCGGCCTGTCCTGATTCATCTAGTGATTCTCGGGGAAAACTGGCATCTATGAAGCCACTATGCTGAGGTATTCCAGTGGCAGGAGTCCCTCAGTCCAGCACCAGGAGTGGTAAAGCCCAGTTCTTGCCTGGACTCTAGGATCCAAATATTTGCATTTCTTTCCAATGAAAAAGCAAGGTATATTATCTATTTAGTTCAGATCCCTAAGTTTAAATATCTAAATTTAAGTCGAAGGAATCTCAGTCTAGCAGTAGACACATCCCCAACCAGAAAAAGGGGATGAAAAGATTGCCCCTCTTTTTCAGGAAAACTTCAATGAGAGAAAAATAATTGACTCTAAAAGCTGCCAAAATGATTTGAAATGATGCAATTTCAAATCTGTTGAGTTATTCCTTTCTGAAAGACTGAGTAGGTCAGAATTACAGACGTGGGAATATTTTCTCTCATTAAAGTCCTCCCTATTCTTCAAGACCCTGCATATGCACACTTATATATTCAATTTGCAATTGAATTTAATTTACATGCTTAATGATCCAGAAACACAAGAACACAGTTCTAGGCAAATAGAAAGTTTGGCAACACTCACAAAATAAAGAATGGTTAATCAATCAGATGTCTTGGTTACAGGAAAAGGGAAAGAAAATTAAGACAGGCAATGAGTGTTGATTCAGAAGCAGAGTATAGACCAGTTTGAGAGTAGATAATCAGCCAAAAGGATAAGAGAGAGTCCAAGTAATGTCTGAAAAGCAGGTTCAAACTTTGTATCTATTGCAGCTTTTCAGTATAACAATGGCTCTCAACCTTGCTGTGCCTCGATTGCCCAATTTGAAACAGAAATAATGTTGTGTGTGCTTATTATATTTGTTTCAAGTCTTATCTCAAGAGTTTTATGATTTAGTTTGTGTCTTCAGGCCACGATGCAAATATGGCTCAGATAAATTTATACAAAGCCTGGCACAAATCTGTTGTTTGCAATGATGTAAAGCTGCTAGAAGTTTAGCAGCATGTCCTATAAAAACACAGTTATAATATATTGCGTGAGCCATAGGGCTGGAGGGGTCTGGACTATGAAGGAACACACTGAGTAGGTTCCTTCAACTGAGTGATCGGGGAGGAGTCACAGCAACATTTTCTAAGTGAGGTCAGCAGCAAGGACACATCCACAGAGCAGATCAGCATGTGTCAGGTGGGCAGCCCACGCTGATTTTTATTTGCTTAAGGAATTTCCAGGAAAAAAAACAAAAAACATAAGGAAGGAAGAAGACTTTTGGTTGGAGATCTGAGTTATTTACTAAATGGCTACTGATGGTGTGTGAGAATACAGTATTGCTGGCCATCACAAGAGTACTTTTTCTTTAATTTCCCATTTGACTAAAGGTGAATTTAAGCTTTATTTTGTAACGATCAAGATTGAGGAGAGAAGTTTTAAAAAGAACTTTAAAGGCTGAAAATCCAGGAAAAGAGTAAAATGAACTGTTTATTATTGTGACATTTTAAAAATTTGTCAATCCAACTTCATGTACACTAAAATATAAATTTGGGATATTTGGGAGTAGACAACCTTTGCAAGAGCTGGAGTAAATCTTTGTAGTGAGAAAGTTCACTTCAGTCTCGATGCAGCAATCTGCAGACTGTCTTCACCAGAACTGCCAACTCACCCTAGAGACCTTGCTTAGACTCTGATCAGATACTGAGAATGGGTTGGTATATAATCTAGAAGTGATCCCTGAAGCAGAATACCAGCGCCTAGGAAGAGGAGAGTAATTGCTGCTTTCATGTGCTAAATCTGACTTTCTTCTCATTTATTGATTTTAGAAAAATGAAGTCTTGATATACTCCAGGCTAAGTGAGAAGAATAAAACCTGGATTTCTTACAGCTCTGGAGCTGCTATGCTGTAATTTTAGGAATGCTATAAGTGTTTGATCGGTGGCATAAGGTTACTTGTTACTGCATTTATCATCAGAGTTTCTTTAGCAGATGAATTGCCTTTCTTAGTAGGTGAAGGGGGAAGAGAGCAGCAGGAAGGATCCACACATCAGACATAACTAGGTAGAAAACAGGTTGCAAGACTTATTCCAATAACTCTGGGTACTACTAGATAATAGATTTATAAACAATGTAAGAAAGTTACTTGGTCTGACAAAATATTTTCCTACTGCTTTTGACAGCAGTGTTGCGTGTGCTTACGCTGAGACTGCCACCCCAGCCGTAGCCCTCAGGCACTTCTGCCTGTAGTCTTAATTCATCCGTGGTTTACTCCAGTTCCATCTTCATGATGCATGAGTAGACACAAGCTTGGGTTCACTTTCATTCTCTACCTTTTGTCCACTCTTGTATTTCCCCTGAAGTGCCTTTGCCATGCTCAGTACTTTTATGAGAGTCGATCAGAACTGAACAGTGTGGAAACAGAACAAGAGGACATAGGAGCATGATGGAACTCACCAGGCTCTCTGAGATACTCTCAGAGGATGCACATTTCAGGTGAAGCATATTCGTGCAGGACAATCATGCTGCCTTTAGGGACAAGGCACAGGTTGAGCCAGTTTCTTTCACCCATGTTCACATTTCTCTACTTAAGAGCTAGACATCTGGCTCCAACAGGTTGCTGGGCCATCACACTGAGGAGTTTGGTGGAGTTCAGGCTCAAGTGACAGCCAGGTCATAAAGTTGCATTGCAATGCCCAGGGTGGCAGCATTATCAAAAAATCTAAGAAGGTTTTAAGGAGACTCTCCCAAAACAAGAAAGATTCAGAAATGTTCTGTGTAGGGAAATGTGGGTTGTACCAGACCTTAAAAGTTTCAGAGGCACCATGAGAAACTCGCTTGTGTCAGGGCTCTTACTGAGAAATTGCTTGATATCCAACGAACGACATTGAGTGTACAGGATCTCTTTTCTCCTGAAATACTTCGAATTAATAAGAGTTTTCTGGTAACTGAGCAGCACTCACCATATCTAGAGACAACAGAGTGATATGTCTGGATGCAGATCCTGGTGAGGTACCAAAGGCCTAATAAACAATTCAACTAAAGACTGGGCTGACACAGAAACTTGTGAGATCCCATTGTCAAGCTAGAAACCAGACTAAAAAAAGAAATGTACTTGGCAAGATATGATTGAGTCTACACAGTGAACAGCTTCATAGAGCAGCCAATCGTCTCACTTAAAGATGACAGCTACATTTACCTTATTTAAAAGAAAGTTTTTGGGTTGAGCCAAATTGATGGTCATTACATCTAAAGAACAGGAACAAATAACGCGCAAGTTTCCTTTCTCCAAATTTTAATCATTTGCTGCTCTAGGTTGCTTGTAATGTTCCCTTTATTGTAATGTTTTATTCTCCACTTTTTCTATACTCTCTCATTCCAGGGCAGAAAGAAGGAACCAAAGGGAGAGATTTCAACAAGATCGCATCTGTTTGTAAGGGAAACATTACTGGAATATTGTCTTGTCATTTGCTAGATGGTGTTAATGAAAACATTATGCAATTTGCTTTGGGATAAGAGAGGCTCGTTGCAGATGCAAACAGATGTTTCAGTGCCAAAGTAAAAATGCTGGGAATAATTTTAGCTGTAATTAATGCAGTGCACACTATAACAAGTTTGTACCTTTAAGAGTGTCTTGAAACATTAACCTTGAATTATATGATTGCTTTATGATAGGTGGAGCATTGTGGAAATTTACTCTAGGAAGGTTGAAACTGCCGCACTTCGCTTGTCTTCAAAGGGGGTCATATTTTATTCAGCGCAATTCCTTTCCTTTTAGCCATGGTCGCACTGTTTGGAAACCAGTTTCCCTTCCTGTCTTCTCAGTTCCGTGACCACTTCAATCCATACCTTTCTGCAGTAACTCTGCATCCTGGTTTGGGTTAGAATAGAACAACTCTGTTCTATGATTTTTATTTTTCAGCTAAGTCGGTCTGAAGTTAGCAGCATGTTTTTGCAGAGAGTCTGCTTCTAACAGTGATAATGCTCCATGTTTATAGTTAATACCAAGGATTGGTATGCTAACCACGGTTACTGCTAGATTTTGTGTACCACGTGGGAAATGTAGACAAGTAAAGGCTGCACCTTCAGGGAGGAGCGACCAGGACAGATGACCCTAAATTAGCCAACAAGGGATTCCATCCCATATACGTCATATTTGATATAAAGCTGAGGGATCACGAGGGTCTTGGCCCTTCTTCTCTCTTGGCCCTTTCTCCATTTTGCCCTTCTTTCGTTTCCCTGAGCTCGAGCTGCTCTCTTGGCTACGGGACTCTTCCTCGCTTGGTTTGGCCTTGGCAGCTTCAGCTTTGGCTTGAGGCCTCCGGCCCAGTCTCAGCCCCCAGCTCAGGCCTTGGCTGGGCCCCAGGTTCTGGGCCGCATCCCTGAATCCAGCTCCCAGTTCCCGGCTGCTGCTGGGCCCTTCCACAGCATCAGTGGAGACGGTGACGTATTTACCATCTGGGGGGGCGTTGGGTTCAATACTGGTTTTGTACATATTTGCATATATTTACTTTGTATAATTATTATTATTTCATTTTTTAGTAAAGCTGTTCTAGTTTCCTTCCCTAATCGATAAGTCTCTCTCCTTTATTTCCTTTCTTCTCTTTTTGGGTGGGGAGGGGGAGAGAGCGTTCTGTTGCAGATTTGGGGGTGCCCTGACCCCAAACCATGACATTCTGTTGTTGAGGAGAAATTTCTTCCTGCTTCCACCTGATGACCAGCTACTGCCCTGAAGTGTTGGGACTGATTTGATGGTCCTTATAATTTTCACCCTGCCTAGCAGTGGTGGCTGTTTTCTAGGATATCTCATGTAGCATGAGGGATGAGTATTGTCACGTAGAGGTTTGTGCTGAGAATGAAGACATTAAGAAATGAGTTCTTTGCAACAAATCACACTTCCCCCAGAGAATGATGGTCACTGTGCTGTGTCTTAGCCCCATGGTGTGAGTATGGCTGTCCTCCCATGTCAAGAGTGCACCAGCCTCATTAATGTCAGAGAGAAATGCTTGCATTAATAATCCCAAATGATGTACTCTCTGTGCCAAAGCAAAAGGGATGTTCTTTTGTGCTAGGAAACAGCAGCTGTGTGAATTATAGTTGCAGAGGGTATATCCTTGTCAGCCTTAATGGTAATTTATGTTCCTGGGTCAGGTGTTTACAGGAAGTCAGCAGTGTCTGTAGGGGATGAATCAGCAGAAGCTGATTTTGGACAGTAACCTCTGGAGCAGGTCTGGAAACCAGCCTCCCTCAGGCTGTTATGCGTCCTGATGGATTCAGAAGGATGCTCTGACAACCATTAGTGAGGATGGGGCAAAAAATTCCCTCTAGTTTATAGATCCAGGGCTAGGACATTTCTGCCTGGCCACGGTCCATGCAACCCTTGCTGATGACAGTGCCAACAGTGCCAAGCAGTGCAGGTGGGGAACTAGTCACCATGGTTGTATCCGCAGTATGGAATCTGGGAGTCTGGGACTAATGAGTCCAAAAGAAAAAGCATTCCCATCCTCACCCCAGTGTGGGTCTGTCAGCAGTGCAATATTTGGGAACAGTCAAGCCCTGACAACAGAGCCCTCTCAGAACATCACTCTGCACAGTGCAGTGCTGAGGTCTGGCAGCACGAGCACGGCTGCTTTCCATTTAAGGTTCTTGGTTCACTTCACTAAATCTGAAACCACTTTCCTTCCTGATACTACCTGTCTAATTAAAGCATAAGCATTATTTCAGCAACTGAAAACTTCTCTCCTTTTGTGTTGAGATGCACAGCATAAAATCAAAATGGTACAACAGTGAGTATCTAGCCGGCAGGAGTAAGGAAAAGGGTGAGTGCAACACATACAGCTTCACCTTGTGTTGGCATGAATATTAATTTGGGCTAGGTTTGTAGACTATACTTCAATTTCTTTATGAGGATATATAGTCTGTGATGATGACTATCTTTTTTTCCTTTTTTTTTTTTTTTCAGGTACTACTTCTTTCCTTTATGTCAGCTGAACATTATTAGAACATTATCTTAAGTCATTGTCATTTATTTTATCCTTATAATCATTCACAAAATCCCAATAGAGAGCTAATTTATCAATTAACCAGTAACTGTATATCCATGGGAAAGGACTACTTGCAAATTCAACCTATGTACGTGTTTCTTTCTTTCTTTCTGGCTTTACCGATAAGAAGATTTTGCTGAAATGCTTTATTAACCCATAGTATACTCTACTTGGTTCACTCTACTCCATTTTAATGATAATGGGTGGTATTTGCTCCCCAGAATTAATGGGACAGATCCTGCTTTACAGTGGTGTAAATCTAGAGCAACTCCACTGCAGAGTTCCTTCACAACAATATTTCTGTGCTGTGGAAAAAAAAATCAGACAGAATTTCTTGACTATAGAAAAAGGTAGAGAGGCTGAAGGACAACTGAATTAAAAATCCTGTTACAAGGGAACAGTTGTGTGAGATGCCTGTGATGTTAGGAGCTGTGGGTGAGGAAAATAACTACCTTCCTGTAAATACTTTTCAAAACAAAAATGTTGAAATCTCTTAAGAAAATCTGGCATACAGTTCATTTGAAGAAAAAAAAAATAGAAGGTTAATTTTAATGATGATTGTAGTGTAGGGAATTTGTGCTGGAAGATGGAGGGCTCCAGGTGCACATGGTTAAACAGCAGGCGCTTGGGACACAGTACTAATGTTAACATGCTAGTCTTTATTTCAGGTGAGGCTAGGGGCTGATCCAGAGGGTAGTACTGAATAGCTAGAAACATGACTTGATGTTTAAAAGATAAGATCAGAAGAGGGACTAACATACAGCTTTTCTGGTAAAAGTACATGGGCTGGTTGAGTGCCGTGGGTGTAGTAGTCAAAACGTTTTAAAAATATCCAAGGTTGAGGTGTAGAATTTCAAGCTTTTGTAGACTTCCATTATTTCTCACCTCCGACTTTCCTATTCTGCTTTTAAAACAAACTTAGAATTACATACATTTGTTCCTAAAAGAATTAGGAACCCCCTATTCATTTGTCTGCAGTGACAGCAGGCATAGATTGCTAACTTCCTTAAGTGGAAGGTAAATGGACAAGTTAGTGTCAAGAATCAATGCAGCTGTTAAACACTTCTGCATGCTTGCTCCTCTGTACGTCCTTGCATGCTGACCTCTCTCCACTGACCTATGTTAACCCTGCAAGATGCCATCTAGAAAACTGGCTGCAACCTGTACCATCCTTATAGTGTTTTCACACGCTTCTAACTACTACAACCCAGCAGATCTGCAAGTTCAAACTGATGCAAATGCTTCATTTCATTGAAAAACATTCATTGAAAGACCAGGGGCCCTTGTTAGAAAAGAAAAGCAAAATCATGGCCCTTTTAGAGTTGAGTGTGGGGCTGTTCATGCACCTGGCTGTGCCTCCTCAGCTGTTGCAATCACATTTGCAGTGCTGGGAGTCTTAAAGCCCTCGGAGGTAGCTTCTTTTTTGCTGCACAAAAGGTAATTGTACTGCTCTGCTTTTCCTTGTATTTTGAACTTAGTTGCTGGGGATGTTTTACTGAGATCTGCTGAATGCGTGGCAATTCCACAGGCAAGATTTGTCCTCTGCTGTCCAGCCTGGCCGTGTCCCTGCGCAGCTGAGAGCGAGAGCTCTGTAGCTGAACAGAGTTAGCCAAAGGTAAGAGGCAATCCTGAGAGGTGCTCTAGGATGTTGTGTGCAAAAACCCCCTAACAACCTCCTTTTCCCCTTGCCAGCTGTTCAAAAGGGAGCAGCACAGAGAAGGATAAAGGAGGCTGGGAGGTAGAGAGGCTGTCAAAAGCAAAGGGGTAAAAGAGATGGTGGTTGTATTGGGAGGAGGGGATGGGACACTGAGAAGGGGAATAAAAAGTGTCACTATAAAACAGTGAATGTTGTTATATTTTAACAGTGTTAATAGAAAACTGTGAATATGTTTAGGCTGGGGTACGCAGGGAGGTTTTTGCATGGAAGATGAACGATCGTTAATGCCAGGATAGGTAGGGCATGTGGCTGTGCAGTGCCTTGAACTTGGATTATGCAGTAGAAACAGCCGACAACCAGCCCTGCTCAGCAGATGTAGTAGATGCTAAATGCTTCTACCTCAAGCTCCCCTCCAAATAATAACCTGTGACAAGCTGTTTGATGAAGACCAAGTATAAGCAAGGCAGACCGGCTGATTGCCAGTCAATAGAAATCTAGAGGTTCCTTGAGAAGGGCAGAAAGTTCAGTCAAATGTTTGAAGGTGTAGCTTACTGCTGATGTTTTTCTCTCCTTAATATGCCCCAGAGTTAAATATTTTCTTTCCCCAAGCTTGGGAGGCTCTTTGTAGTGTGCAAGAGTCATGAGTTGCTTGTCTTTTTTGGCATAGGCCATCTTATGAGAAAGCTTGAGGGCAGGAGAGGGGTCGATGCATATTGCAGAAGTGACTGTAGGGGTTGAAGCCTCCAGCCTGAAATCCTCACAGCCCCTGCTTTCAGCCTGTGTTTCTTGGTGCAGTTGACTTAATGCTTTCTCCTCCTGGGACACAACAAGGTTTACCATATGTTTCATGTCTGTGGACAGTTGTCCTGAGCTTTTTTCAGTCGGCTTTTGTGATTTCTGGACAGTTACTTAGTGAAAAAGCATGTGTTTGAACACTGTGGTTAAAAGGTCTTCTCTGTTACTTTTTTGTCTGCTATTACACCACCAACCTTCACCTGAGATAACTACATTAGGAGCTGTTGTACTCATCCTTGTTTGATTTTTTTTCTAATAGTACAGCCTGAGACTTTTTTCAGGTGCCATGTGAAAATTAGTAATAATTGGAGAGGAAGTGAGAAACAAGAACGTCCTTTTTCCCCACTGCTCCCATTAAGAGGAAAAGAAAAATTAGAAATGTTAAGCTGGAGCCAATATTTTCCCTGGACAGCATTTTTCTTAATTCTTTGTCAGCCTCATTTATCATTTCCCTGACTGTGCCTCAGTGATTTGGATTAGATGGAAACCCACAATAACTTAGAGCAGCTCAGTATGCACAGAACAAAAAAGACTTTTATAACACAGGGCTGCTGCATGCCTTCTTGCCTCTGAAAAACCAAATGAAATAGAAAGACTATGTAGCAGGATGAAACCAGTCACCATTTCAGTGTCAAGGGCAGGATCAGTGAAGAACTGCATGGTGTAATTGGCTGCAATGACCCTGGGCTACCAGAACTCTCTGTTTTAAGACATGCAGCCCACCTTGCTAGCCCCTTCCTGAAAGGGATGCAGTCTACCATGGCATTGCCAGCAGGGATTTGATTCATGCAGAAGCCAAACAACTGTGGGAGGAATAAAATCTAAAGCAGGGAAAGAAGGAATGCTGGAAAATCCCAGCAGGTGTGCTAAAGATAGAGCTGGTGTCAGTGCCCCAAAAGAATGGCTTAATTATTCAGCCTGTTTGAGAAAATGGGGATGGAGTCTGGAGCATAAATTCTGCACCCTGGAGTGTGGCTCTGGATCAGACCTGAAGCTCTAGAGTTTGCTTGCAGCAAGCTATGGCTTCTGGGGATGTCATGAATTCTTTGAGTGATGATGCATGTAGAAAAAATCCATTCTTTGCCCCTGAGAGAAAGAGTAACCCTAACCTGTCTTCTCACTTGTGTCTGTCCTCAAGTGCTGGGAGGAGCAGGTAGTGCATTGAAGAGCTAGCGGACAATAATCGTAGGGGGACCAAGGTTGATGGTCATTCCCTTATCTGCCCGTATTCCACCCACTTCTGTGCACTTATGTTCTGTCCACTGAGTTTAATTTTTGTATGTTTCTGCAATGCTTGTGGCAAAGGAGCAAGATCTTTGTCTTAAATCTTTCTCTTAGAAACAGAATTTCTGACTGGGACTCACCAAAATATCTGGTCAGTCTTTCCCACCTCCTGCATCCAGCCCACTGTCTCCCCTGCTGCTTGTTACTCTTTTTGCAGCACGGCTGAAATGTCAAATTATAGCTTCAGGTCAGAGACCACACTTCTGTGTTATT
>WEIS01003687.1:0-10357 GCA_013389965.1 Todus mexicanus | reverse complement strand
TGCTAAACCTTCTCTCTTGACTTCTGGCATATTTCAGTAGAACATCATGTGCTTTTTCCCCTGCTCCTCTGTTTTGTTTTAACCTTTTGTCACCTTTGGATACTGATTTGTGCTTTGATAGCTGGCTGTAGAAAGTGGTAAAAGGCGAACAAATACAGACTTTCTCAGGGAAATCCTGGTTAGGCTTTCTGAAATGTTACTTGTTTGTTACTCATCGCTCTTACTTAGTCTTACAGTATTAAATTTTGACTTTTTTTGGTCATGAAAAATGCTGGTATTACTACGTAAGCAAAGTGTCTTTTTGTGAGAAAATGCAGTATTGAGTCATTCATTTAAAAATGAATGTGAAGCTCTTGGGTAAAAGTTTGAGTCTGACTCTGGCAGGCCAAATAACAGAATAAGTGCAGAGAAAGAGGTAGACAAGAGAAGTGGTGGATATAAGATAGGTGTTATAAAGAAGAACTTTTTATTAGTCAGTCATTAAGTGTCAAGTATGTAGAACTAAAGTTCAGGCTTTGGGTAAAATCGATCTACAATATCAAATTTTTTTCATCCGTAGGATCACTGGAAATGAAGTACCTGAGGAAAACATTTTCAAATAAGAATTTACATTAATTCCTGCAGAATAAAAGACGTGAGCTGTGGTGCTTAGACATACAGTTTGGTGTTGACCTGGCAGTGCTTAGTTAACAGCTGGACTTGACGATCTTAAAAGTCTCATCCAACCAAAGCAGTTCTATGGTTTTATGATTCTATGAATGTCACTGAAGTAGAGAATGAGCACTGCGATGTTCGTGTTGGAAACCTGCAATGAAGAGCTGTATGGGTGCATGTTCTTAGGGTTATTTTTTACCAGATGTAAGGGATAAAAAATGGATAATAAAAGTTTTAAAGGGAGAAAAGATTAATTCTGAGGGAGTGATTGATAGCTTCACTCTTCTGAAAAATGACTCACATTTACTAAACTAGAAGAATTTGCATCCTTTCTGCAGAGCACTCACAAAAAGTGATAGCGGTAATTTGTTTCATATTACACTCTGCAATAGGTCCATATCTCTTAATGTCATTTGAATTGCATAGCCAGAGACAACATTCAAAGTTTCAAGTGATGATAAAGAAATCCCTTCTCAATAAAAATTGAAGAGAAATGCCTACTGTAAGATTGCATGTTATTTTGTTCGCTTGAAAGTATCCTACTCTTTGAACAGAATCCAACATTCGATTCAGCCTTACTAGTAAATATGGAAGTTGGAATTAGCTGGGCTTTCCTCAATTGCTTAGGAATGAGGTGGCATCTAAACTTCTGAATACCTGCAATATGAAAAAACCCTAACTACCAACTTCCTTTTTTCTTAGTTTCCTGCACGGTCTTTTGTAACAGTTTATTCCCATAATAGCTCATTAAGCTGAAGTGGGATAGCATGGATCAGTAATTAAAGAATGCCTGTATCCATCTGCCTAGTGACTATTATGCTTTGTTGTCTTTGTATCTACATGTTGCTTTGGCTGTGAACAGCCAAACAGAAGGACTTCCCAGTCAGGTTCCAAAGCCTAACGTTTTGTCATCTTTATGTCTCACAGAGTTCTGAAGCCTCTGAAGTGGTAATCCTGGAGCGCTGCTGGATTGTGGAGTTCAAGACTAAAACAGATGTTTCAATAGTTCTCAGTAAGTAAGACATAGCTCAGTATGTTCAGTGTGAATTTATTTCTGTCAACAAAAATGAAAAGAAAAAACGCAACCACCACTTTGCTAAAAACTTAAGCTAAAATATATCCTGTTAGATACATAGATCTATATTCTGCATTTCTCTGAATTCATGCCTAAACAAAATCCTGAAAGCTATTGTTTTATTTTTTCAAAATCCAATGAAAGTCATCTATCGTATTCTTCCTCTGACAGTAAATAAAAGTTTGAGATTCTGGTTTGTTAGGTATTATGTACAATATGGATTTTACGTTGACACATAGCCATTTCATCTTATTCTTGAATGATTAATCATTGCCAACCTTCCTGTTAAGTGAGGTTTCCTGGTTTTCTCACCTCCTATTAACTCTTCACTGATAAAATCGTTAAAAACAGTAGAGAAGAATTTAGTTATTTCACAGAAATCAGAATCATTGTTTTAGTGGAAAGATTTTATTCAGAGACAATGCCAACAGTTTTCTCTGCAGGAACAACTTGAGTAACTATTGTGTTAAAAATTTTTTATGACGTGGATTCTTTCTGATACCTCTGCAGAGTTTTGAAGTCCTTAGATCAATTTGCCATTTTCTGTTAGCTGTAATGGTCAAAGAGCAGTTTTGGTAGGCAAATAAAACTAACTATGGGGGAAAAAATGGTTATGCTGCATTTGTGGGTTTGACGGCCAGCTTTATGTTTAGTAGACGTTTCCACCTTTTTTTTAAATATTTGCCAAAATCTCCGCTTTAAGGAAAAATGTTGCATTAATTATGCTAACTTTTATCCTCACCTGCTAAAATGATTCCTAGTGTTCGGTCACATTTGAGAAGGCAGTGATTTAAAATTAATTCATTATGGGTTTTTTCCTTTTCTGGGTAGATTTCTGTGGAATAGCTCAAATTCTGCATCTTTAGTAATGGAATTAAATCTTATGTCTTGTGCCTGATGTTGAGGCTCTGCATCAAAAAGCACTTCCTTCTGGGTTTAGCAACATCGCTGAACTACCACAGCTGAATGATTAGCACTGACTCTCAAATTAAGACTGTTGTAATTAAGCCCTTGTTGAATCCAATTCATTGATTGGAATCATCAGCTTTAAGAGGTGGTTAAGTTACAGTTTGTGTATAAATACAGTCATGTCAGTTCCCTTCTGGCATTTCTTTTACAATGCTTGAATGTCGTGCTTCTGAACTGAACCAAGAATACAGTTGTAATTGCTGACAGGACTCTTTCAATTAGCTTTGAAACCTGCAAATAGGACAGTTTCTGTGGCAGCAAGACTGGCAGATTTTAAGTCCAAAAGCTAGGGAAGTAGACAACAGTGAATATTGAGTAAGCACTTTAGCCTGCCTGTGGAGGAGATGAGACTGTGGATATGCATATGTGAGTAAGTGTGGAGGAAGAAATATGCTTGCGTAGTTATGAACAGAAATTGCTAACAGAGAGACAAATTTTCCAAAGCAAAGTTTTTGAAGGTCAGTGCTGTGGTTAGAAGTAAGGGTGGCATTCTGAGCAGCCTCTAAAGACATACTGTAGGAGAAAAGAGGAAACAGTACAGAGCCAACAATTTGATGATGAATGCCTGAGGCGTGACCAAAGGAATACAACAGGAGATAGAGGAAGAGACAGGTAGAGGAGAAATGGATTTTGAACTTGGCAGTTTTCCTGTGCTGGAGAACAAGGACAACAGCCTGACTAATGATTTGTTGGATGGGGGGGGGGAGGAAAGAAAAAAAAAAAAAAGACGGCCAGGCTATTATGAGGTATTAGAACAAAAATGAAAACAAGGGAAGATTATATACTATGTACTGAGTGAGGATAAAATACCAAAAGAGGTTAAATAATTATCCGTGTACTGTAGGAAAGAACAAAATTTAGAAGACAAAATGGGGGAGAAGGGGAGAAAAGCAAAACTCAAGAACTAGGTAGAGATCTTCATTAATGAGGGCTTTGATGATGAAAGACTAGCTACATTGTCACCAGAATATATCCATTAGCCCTTGGGAGCCAGAATATCTATAAAGGATGCAGTTGGAAGCAGGAAAGGAAGACATACCTGCTCACAATGTCAAATTCCTTGTGGAACAGATGAAGGAGAGTTGTGCCAGGTTGTAGCAGAAGCTCCAAGGAAGGAGGTGGAGTTGATGTGTGAGATTTAACTTGTGCTGTGGCTGGGAAGGGACATTTTCTTCATTTTGCAGGCTGCAAGATGAAGAAAATGGGCGGGGGGTTCAACTTAGAATCATAGAATAATTAAGGTTGGAAAAGACCTTTTAGATCATCGAGTCCAGCCTATGACCTACCACCACCACTCAGCTAAACCCTGCCACTATGTATGGCATCCAGTCTTTTCTTAAACACCTCCAGGGACGGCGACTCCACCACCTCCCTGGGCAGCCCATTCCAATGTTTTATCCTCCTTTCTGTGAGGAAGTGCTTCCAAATGTCCAACCTAAACCTCCCCTGGTGCAGTTTCAGGCTGTGCCCTCTCGTCCTGTCACAAATTGCCTGAGACAAGAGCCCATCCCCTGCCTGCCTATAACTTTCCTTCAGGTAGTTGTAGAGAGTGATAAGGTCCCCCCTGAGTCTCCTCTTCTCCAGGCTAAACAACCCCAGCTCCCTCAGNAGTTTCTAACCCAGCGAAGGGTGCACTTGTCCAAGCCATGGGGGCAGAGTTCGGAGTGAGATTTTGGTTGATTGTCTCCATCTTTGAGTGATGGGCTGAATCCTAGGAGATATAGAAGAAATGGAAACTAAGAGAGATAGAAGAGAATGTAATAAAGGGCAATGGAGTAAACACGGAGGGGAAAAATAAGGACATTTTTATGCAACATCTAGTGATATTTTGGAGCTGATCATCCCCTCAGGGTGGTGTGAGCACTGGAACATAAGGGGAGTGCAGAAGAGGTCAGGCAGTTGCAGTAGATAATCCTGTCAGTGCTTCAAGTGGAGTACTCCCAAAGCAGCCTAGCTCAAAAGGTTTCTAAGTGGACCATGAAAGGAAACAGAAGGATTTGTCAGGTGAGCTGTCGTTCTGTACGTGGCTGGTTGCTTGCATGTGCTCGTAACTTGAACTAATTACTATTAGTAGAACAAAGGAGACATTGGTGTGAGATGGATCTGATCAAATGTGGCAGTTTACATGAGTGTGATACATTCCTGAAATCCTGGCAGGTGTGACAAGGATAGCATTTCCACCATTTTGTCCAAAGAGACCTTAAACATGGAGACTGCTGCTGTACGCTGAAATGTTTTGAGCATTGTTAACTGCCTTTCCTTGAATTCTCCTCAATAATAACCACCGTGCCCCTGTGCTGACAGCAGGAGATGCAGGATGGACTCTGTGAAGGGTGGATGGATCTTCCTGCACTAGACTCCGCTGGTTCCAGCCAGCTCCAAGCAACCCACCACAGGCACCCCTGGGCCCTACTAGTAATACCTTGGGGAAGGTGTATTTCAGAAAGAGTAAAACACTGTCCAACAGTGAGGAGTGAAGAGGAAAAAGTGTGAGAAACAGCCCTGTGAGCACCAGCGTGAGAGTAGGAGGAGGGGAGGAGGTGCTCCAGGCACCCAAGCAGAGATTCCCCTGCAGCTCCTGGAGAGATTGCAGTAGAGCAGGTATTTCTCTGCAGCCTGTGGAGAAACCACACCACAGCCAAAGGTAGAGTGTGGTGAAGGTGGAAGGAACAGCAGAGAGGAGCTGTTATGGGCTGATCGTAACCACCCCAGCTCCATGCTGCTCAGGGTGTGGGGAAGGTAGAGGAGTCCGGGAGTTGAGCCTGAGTAAAAAGAGGAGAAGTGGAGGGATGGAGGGGACAAAAGGTATTTGTTTCTCCCTAGTCAGAACACTTTTAATTTGCAATAAATTAGATTATTTTTCCCATAAGATACGTCTTTTTTGCCCATTATGGTTAAGTGTTCTTTGTCTGTATCTTGATCCATGAGCTTTTACCTATTTTCTCTCCCAGCCCTTTTGAGGAGGTAATGAGCAAGTGGGTGGGTGCCTGGTAGCTGACCAAGGTCAACACACCAAGGTTAATTTTCCATCTGGTGTTTTTCTTTAAGTGTTTTGTCCATTTCCATAGATTTCAGTGTTTGAGCAGAAGATGCAAACAGACAGACAAACAGGAACAAAAAGTAAGGTTAATGTTGGTAGGTTTTGGTCACTATGTTTTTTTTTGAACAGGACAATTAGGGCTGCATGGCTAGGTGTTTGAACCTGTCCTAAGAGCAATCTGAAGCTGACCACTGTATTATATAGAGCATCACATGGGTGAGAGCAAAGAACTCTACCTCCTTTTCTCCACGCGATGTTGTACAACACAAAATTGGGAATGAAGCCAAGGGAGAGAGGCACAGTGGAAAGAAATCAGATGTGAGAGACAACATTCAAGGACACCTTCTCCTGATCTGTAAATCTCCTGGTTTTGAGGATAGGAGATTCCTTTAAGACCTTATTAATTGCGTTACTATGTGTGGTCCCTTAGTGAGGACGAGGAAGGTAAGAACTCTAACATCCAGGTAGGGCTGGGAAGGCTCGAGAATGGACAGAGGGAGATGATGGAGCTTTTGATGCAAGGTCACAGTTGTCTAAAACATATTGCAGTGTAGCAGGTAAAAAAAAGACCTACATATAGGAATACTGTTCGTTTCCTTTTACCTTTTGTAGTACGTAAGCCACTTAACTTCGAGCTTTTAGTTTCCCTCAATAGTAATGGCTTGGAAAGGCAGGGTCAGTATTGCTCCCTGTTTTGGAGATGGAATAACTGAAGCATGTGCTAAGGTTACTCTTGCAGATCTAGGCGGAAAGTCAAAATATCTGAATCCTGCCTTTTTTAAGGTCAACTGATGGTCTAGCCAGTGATGTGACAGACTTCCTTTCAGCAAAAGCAATCTACTGCTTTGTGAAGGCCACACTTCATTCTTTCGGTGAATGCCGCAATACTTTTGTAATACTTCTGTTCAGTGATCTTGAGATACAGTTGTGGTATTGGAATATTTATGTGGTCTGCCTTGCTTCTAGCATAAGTGTGGTATTTATTTAATGAAAGGGGAGAAGCACCATGGCATATGTGAAAGCCTGCAGGTGTTAAAAGAAAGTATTATCCTGCAGTATTCAACCTGAGGTATCATGGTATATTAATTTCAAATACCTCAGGCACTGTGAGCTTTTGTGGGGACTTAAATGCAGATTATAATGGTAACTTCTATAAGTTTAGTTCTGCGTTGCAAAATAAAAAGAAAACAAACCCCAACACTAATGATAAAATTTTTAATTAAATTCTTTATCTTTGATTGAAAATTTAACTTCCAAAGAAAGATTAACATGGCATCGTGAGTAGCGATGGGATGATTTCATCTCTAATTTCAACATGAAATGCATCAGCATATAGAATTCAGTCAGCTTTGTGAATTAAAAGCCTCTGATGTCTGTATTAGAAATATCCTGCGGATATAATTTACGTATCAAAGCTTCCATTCTACTTTTGTTACAGCATATACTGGTTGGCCGTGATGGTGCTTTATATTTTAGAGTGGCGGTGGCTCATTGATATTCTCAACCATTTTCCTCTACTGAGGTGGCAACTGAGAATTACTTTTTGCTAGTGTATATGAAAAGAGAAACAACCGTCAACCTTTTTGAACTCTCTTACTTTGCATATTGGCATAGGAGGAGAAATAGTGATCCTCCAGAAAAGGAGAGGCTGTCATCCTGGACATTGACGGTGTGCTTTGTCCATGTTTTTATTTAAATCTTGCCAGTAATTTCTTTTTTACCCTGTTAAGCATTATGTTATGCTTATAATTCTCAGTAATGAAAATCAAGCGAGTCATAAAGTGTCAGTCTTCCTGTCAGTTTTACATGGTTGGTAAAATGAAACAATAAAGCCTTCTGAAGAAAAAAAAAATTAAGATTAATAGTAAATGAAAAGCTTTAAAACTAAAGTGTTTTCCCCCTACCCTTGGAAATGTTTGTCTTATTTTATTATATTTTAAGAGACTTTTCATTAAACTGCAGTCTTTTGAAAGACAAGGGTCAACTCTGGTAACTGCCTATGTTTTGGGGGTTTTTTTGGTGACTCAATTAATTATTTCTGAGTTCAGAGAAACCCAGGTTTCTGTGAAAGAAATTACGATTAAAGTTGCAATCAAGTACACTTTAAAAATTAAGGGGGACATCATTAAGACATTGTTAGCATGAATTTTGTTTTTATTTTCAAAACATCTGAAATACTAGAGTACTTGCAGGGAAAAGAGGCAGTTGCTATTGCTAAATTGAAAAACTGGGGATGTATAGGTATTATTACAAAACAGTGGGAGCAAAAAAAAGTTATCTGATGATGATGGAACTAACACCAAAATACTTTTCTGATTTGAGATGGTTGAGTTAGAGCAGAGAATGTTTTCTGACGGTGCTGAGGATACCTCAGTTCTCTTTGTGCAAGTTCCTTATTTGACAACAGTCTTGTTTGAGCAGGGGGCATTGAATTAGTTGATTTGAGCTGCAGAAGTCCTATGGGACCATAAGCTTCATATGCTAGCTTCTGTGGGAGGAAGTCTTGTTGAGAGCCCTGATCAGAAAAGGCTCTGTGAACAGACACATTTGCTTTCCACTAGCTGCTTCTTCAGCTCTTGCTTCCAGTTGAGTCTCTGGTGCTGAAGTCTCTGGTACTTAGAGGTGCAGGCCTGAGTTACAGCGCTAGAGACCATGGAAATAAGAGGTATCCCAGAGAGTGAATGCACCGTTCTTAACAAGAAGGCGTCACTGTCTTAGGTGCAGAAAGAGGAGCACAGCCCATCGACCATCTCTACTGCACTTTCAGCCTTCTCCCCACCAAAGACAGTATCCCCTTGGTGATTTTTATATCCCAATTCTATCTGTCCCTGGGTGCCATTTGGCATGATTTGAATGGAGTGTTGAGTAGTACCGTAATGTATGTTTAGCATGTGCTCATTAACATATTCGGGGATCTAAACTTTAATTTAGCTGCTAACTAGGCAAAGGTCTCCTCTTGGACGCTCTGGCCTGCAGGATTTGTTTGGGCTGTTGGTTCAGCCCAAGCAGAACTGTCTGATCTTCACCAGACTCTGTGCTTCAGCCCTTTGGCTGCCAGCTCAGTGGATCTCCAGCCCCAGAGACAGCACTAGAATCTCATGGTCATGAACATCCCAACCTTCTTCCCAAAGTGCACAGAATTCACTGCATTCCTGTCTCAGGGCGAGCTAGGCCAACGAGCTAGGCCCTTATGCCACAGGAAGGGGGTTTGGACTAGGTGATCTTTCGAGGTCCCTTCCAACACCTAACATTCTGTGATTCTGTGTTATTCTAATAAGAGAAAGGAGAAGAAACACTTTGATAGCTGAGTTTTTATTGCAATTACAGGCTAGTGTTTAAGAGGAGTATGCCTGACCTCGTACATTTTGAGAACTGATATGTAGAAATCTATTGCCCAGACCAATGCTACCGTGTAGCTGTAGGTTACATCAGTATCCTTGTGTTTGATCTCAGAATCTTTCATTTTCTTTCTGTTTTTTGGTGGGTTTTTTTTGTTTGTTTGGTTGGGGTTTTTTTTTAGTTTATGCAAGCTATCAAGAGGTCCAGTGCTGGTTCTTGTCGCTACGTAGACCTTAGGTTCAAGAAGAAAAAGAGATAAAGATAGAACTCTATACCATTTCGCTTTGAATATAGGGCTAGTAAGTTGAATGCTAGTTTTGCAAAGAAAATCCAGTTTAATTGTGTCAATGTCCTCTGTGGGTTTATGCCGCTGAACATGAAGCCCTACAGAGGGTGTCAAGCACTAAGGTGAAAATTACTTTTCTGGTTTTGCAGATTCCCAAATAGACAGAAAGCTTTCTTTGTATTGGATGTTCTTAAATCTTATGTGTCTTCCTTTAAAACAAATATAACAGTAAAGCTAGAATGCATACCAGATAATGAATTGATCTTGTTGAACTCAGTAATAAATGTTGTCAAAAAGTCAGGATTCTTTTCCAAAACTAGGTTATAGTTACTCATTTCAGCAGTAGCAGCCTAACAGCAGATACTTGTATTTTCTACAGTAAATCCTTAATTACAAAGTGCTGTTGTCCACCCCTTAAATATTCCTGCTTCAGTATATTTCAATACAAATCTAATACTGCTGCTCTGGCTGCCACTCATTTGAGGCCTTCCTTACATTTGTGAGTCTGTTAGTTTTATGTTCAGAAAGACTAATTTCAGTTAAGTTTTGTCTCCCTGCTGCAATTTGGAGTCGAGTGTCTGAGCTTGTTAGGGTTTACTGTATGCAGCTGATTTAAAATAATAGTCAACATAATGATCTGGAAGAGAAGAACAAAGAGATATTCTTTGTTATGTAAATAAACCTGTGTGCTCCTTTATTGCAACAGGCATTTTTGCCAAGGTGCATTTTAGACCATTGTGTTTTTAGTCTAGTATGTGAGCATGTATGTAAACATTATATGCATTGAAACAGTATAGGAAATACATAACTTACCAACTGTTGGATCTGCAGAATGAAACTTCCTGCATTTGCAGTGAAGAATATTTTTCAGGTATTTTCATGGGCTTTTTCAGAATGGATCTTTGCTGTCAGAGTACTCCAGAGATCTAAATATAGCAGACTGTAGTGTTTTGAACTGATAGTTTAGAATGAATTGCCACATCTCAAAACTGGC
>WEIS01003679.1:41847-52961 GCA_013389965.1 Todus mexicanus | reverse complement strand
AGGTGCACACTCTTCTATGAACATCTTAAAAACTGCAGAGGAAGCTTCCAATCATAGGCAATGTCAGATGCAAAGTTAGCAAACACAAGGTTGAGTCCTCTCTTGGGTACACAACAAAATCTTTACATGCATCTCCTCATACTACGTTTCACCCAGCAGTTCTGTCTCAGGACAGTGCACAGAATAGATGAGGTTCATGCCTAAGCAGCTAGTCAATATTTTATTTCTTATCGTTTGCATATGACTCAAGGCTTTATTTGCTGGACATAATTCAAACCCTACTCTAGAGAGAAAATTATTAATTTTTGCATGGACTTTTAGGTGGCCCCCATCACTGTAGTGGCTAGCTGCTCTTACAGTACTGATATTACTAGCAGTACTGCATCGCTGGTTGGTGAGGGAATACTATTGTATTGGGTTCCTGTTTGGGAAACTGAGGCAGAGACATTGTAGTGGGCAGTTTTGAAGCACTTCACACATTTAAACAACAGTGACCTTCTGTGATACTTGGTTTAAGTGTCTTGCTTAAACCAAGCCATTTGTACAAATTACACTTGTATTAGCAGGCGGGAGAAAATCTATCCCTCTAGACATTCAGCTACATTAATCTTGAGACCCACCTCTTCTTCCCTCTCAGTTCCCTGCCTCATTTACTGTACACCTTCCCATCTTAGCAATAAATGAGTCAAGATCCTAAAGACAACATCCAGTACAGCCTTCTGTTCCACTGAAGAATAGGTCTGCCTTGTGCAGCATGTAAGTCAGTCTTCTAGTGACAAATAGTATGTGATAGGATAAGAAAGGACCAGATCACCAGAAAGATGTTCAAAGGAACTGGATTTACTAGGTCTTCATGTTAAATTTGCACCTGCTATTTCCTGTCTTCTAAACACATGACTTACCGGTATCAGCAATGTTTTCAATGCCTTACTTATGTACGTCTGCGCATGTGGTTAAAGAAAAAAAAAAGGGTGTGTGTGTGTGTGTGTGCAAAAAACCTTCTGAAATTCTGTCATGTGAGTTCAGATTCATTCCTAGGTGATTCATCAGTAACGTGGGAACATTTATACAGGCTGTGTAGACCTCTACTACTCGGGTTGTGGGAGTAACTGATAGCAGAACTACATAGTTATTGTCCTTGTAGGTCAGCATACAGAAGAGAATGAGGCGAACATTTTGCATCTGGTTTTTACAGATGCCTGCTAACAACAAGAGATAGTGAGATGAGATATTCTGGGCTCTGAAAGGGAATTTATGCTACTGGGCACAGACGTTTTCACCATTTCTCTCCGGAGGGATCCTAGGTGCCCTTCTCTCTACAGTTTATCTGCATCCTTTATCTCCTCTAATTTTGGTAAGCTCATACCTTTAGAAGTTGTGAATGCAAACCCAGACAATGCAAGGTTCCTACTGAAGTGTTAAAATTCTGTAACATCTTTACAACTTAACGTAAGGGTTGTGATAATTTTTTCGTGGTTTACTGATGTAGGGAAAGGTGTATCATATAGATAGTATAATATTGACTGATAGTTGCTGCTGAATTTGAAGAAACAACAGCAAATAAACTGCTTTCCCCTATTTCTTCTCTCTTAAAATAAAATCTGCAAAACTCCAGGAAGATTTTTCCTAGATTTATCTCCAATGGGTTAGTAGCCGCTAGGCCAAGATGTTTCCCTATGTGATTTATATATCTTTTTACTGGTCCTGGGAGTTAATGTTTCCCCCCTAGGTGTTGGCCATTTGTAGCACAGCTTGAAAGAATGAAATAGGGTTTTAAACTCTCCTTTCCATCTCAAAGTTGGGCTTTCAACTTTAAAAACTGATTAACTTTGGGTGAAAGGTCCTGGCTTGAAGGATTCTGGGGAATAAGGTTCTTTATTTAGTGACAAAACTTGTGCATCACGGACAGAACAGGAGACCACCGATCACCATCTCTCCTTCCAGTGTGACTTGCTTCTGAAGTGGAAGTATCTGCTGTAGGGGTGGATTGATAGGTATATTTTAAAGGTCCGGTTTCTCTACTCTCTAGTTTTGATGGTGGCTTTCTCCAATATAGATACGTTTCTAACTGCTGGCATGTTGCACATAGACCTCCCAGCCCCCGTTACATTTGATAAAGTTGAGCTGAGGTCACACTGATGCATAGACCCTGGATGAAATGGGCTTATATCCCATCTCCAGCCTTTTGGCAGATTGATTCTCTTGGGAGCTTGTTTTGCAGCTTGACAAAATGTAATGTTTGATAAAATGCAATTCTGAAATATATGTATTCGGTAAATTAATGAACTAGCACTGACTAAATTAAATTATCAAGAGCAATCAAAACTTGCAAGCAATTTTTTTCAGATGATTATAATGAGATTCTCCCTTCCCATGGATAGAAAGCTCTATGTGAAATCAGTGTTTCATAGCAGAAAAGTTTACTTTTAGCATCTATAATAAGAAAACACCATATAAAAGAAGGTGCATAAGAAAATCCAGAGTGTTCAGATCCATTTCACCAGTTTTAAGTTCACTGGGTTCAATTTAATATTAGAAGAGCAGGATCAGACAGGAGTTTATTGATGTCCCCGTGATCCTTTTGCAGTTGGAAGGGACTGCATCTATGGGTTCAACTTATCTGCAGCAATTTATTATTCAGTGAAAAGCTTCTCATCCTATGCACCTTGACAGCAAATAACAGTGAAGAAGAGAAACCAGGTGAGGGACGTGAAATTCTGATGTAACTGATACCAAAGATTCCTTCTGCCTTCAGTAGAAACAAGGTTTCTCTCTAGGAGTTTAGCTTAAGCCAGTGTGTATTAGCAGTTCAGTGTATTAAAAGAGTTCATCCCACTGGTGACTGGGGCCTGGGTGACTCTTAAGGATCTGCTCAGTTTCAATAAGCCAGGCTCTAACTTGTTGAAACTTGGCCTCTGCTTGAGGAAAACAGTGATCTAGGGGTGTCTTTCTCATGCAAACTGTGCTTTATACTGTGTTTTCTCAAATTCCTTGTGCAAACATAGATGCCTTATCTTGGACTGAGGAAGATATGTCTTTGTCCTCCTTTACAGACAATTCCTAATGTTCTCCATTCTTTTGAAAAGGGGACATGGTAAGGGCACATCAGAAAGATGGGCTGATCCAAAATACATAGTCATGAAATGGTGGCAAAGTTCTGACTTCACTCTACCCCTGACTGTGGCCTCACATTTTCAGCCTGTTCGCTGCAAATAAGCCTGAGAACGGATCTGAATTTTTCCCGTAAAGCTCAGTAAAAGCAGAGTGCCAAAATCTTCTCTGCTGTAAGCTCTGTTTTACTTCAGCAACCTTACTCTGGGGAGAGATTTGGTCCCGTGTACTTGATGTGTACTAAATGGAAAAGTGAGGTTTTCTGTTAATGCTCTCTGCTAGGGTTAGGCTAGAAAAGATGCTGTAGCACTGATTTTCCAATGAAATGAGAATACACATTTACATATCTATATCTTTACAGCTGTCTCTGGAGCTATTTATTTCTAAAATTAAATTAATGGAAGTGGTCTTAGAACCTACATTAATTAGCATGCAGGCTTTTTACTCATAAACAGCAGGCTTGCCTTCAGATTTGGAGGAAGAAGTATGTATAGGCAAAGCTGTGTGGAGAGTTTCAGGCCTGAAAGAGCAGGAGCAATTCTGAGTTAGAACATTGCACACAGGACCTTGCAGAGCTGCTGGGATATCAAGGCAGGATCAGTGCTGGGACAGTGCAGGCCAGGACTGTGGAGCATGGACAAGAGTTGCAGGTGGCTGCACCGGACAGTTCCAGGCAAACTCATCAGGTTCTTTTTGGAGGCAGCAAGGTTAACCTAGGGGACAATTTCAATGCTGAAGTCACTAATGATTTTTTTAAAAATTGGGGGAGGGAACTGAAATGAAAAGTGACACCCAGCGGCTTTCTCTTTGTTGGTGATTTAGGAAGACCTCAGGATTAGATGGAGGCTACCAGGGCTGGCAGCCTGCCACCAGTGCTACCTCGTGCAGAGTTTGCCCTGCGGGGTGTGAGTTGCATAGCTGCCCTCCCAGCACCATCGGCCACCTACTCAGAGCCACAGTGCTGTAGGACTGCATGAACCGTCCTCTCCTCGGGGCAGACAAGAGCCAAGATGGGTATCTGGATCCAGATATCCGAAGATGGATATCGGTCTCTCTCATTTGAGTAAGCATGTTCCTACCTCAGTGGAAGCATAGGAGATAAACAAGGGATTCCATCACTCGCAGCAGGGCTCCTGGGGAATGACAGCATTATGGCCCTCCTGGGCTGCTGCTCTGCAGTGCCAACCCCTAAGAAAAAAGGAAGAAAGGAAGGAGCAAGAACAAGTTTACTCTTCTCTGTGTAGCATCCTGCAAATCTGTATAATGGCATTTACTGATGCTGCCCACACATTTCTGTCTCAAAGGAGTCTGGAAAAGAGGTTAGGCTTTGTAGGTCACCATTATAAAACCAAAGCCCTGCTTCAAAGCTCTCCACTGACAGGCTGTGATGCTGGGCAAAAAACTTCCACCCTTCTGTGCCTCATTGTGCCCCAGTGATGCCGACCCACTCCAGGAAGGCTTGGATGGCTGAAAGCCATAGCATTGCCGCAGGAGAAAGGCACCGTGGGTTTGTTCAGCGGCTGCTCTGAGTGAATCCAGAATATCACAGAGTAAAGTAGGCTGAGTTCTTACTTAGAAACCCTCCCTGCCCCTCACTGAGGATCCTCCTTCTGCTTCTGTGCTTCCTGGTAAAAACACAAGGTGGCACTGAGTCAGCAGGACCTTGGCTGACAGTTGCCTCTGCATTTCTTTCTATTTATACACAATGATGACAATTTACAAGATCTCCTGTGGTTAGGCTGCAGTCTCCCAGTTTTCCCATTGTCTTATGAGGACAGTGCCAGTGACCATCTTGACTCATTTACTGCAGGAGTTATTGTATAGTCACTTTATGTAATGTACCGACAATTTCACTGGGAAATGTAGTGCCAGAGTAACCTACCAAATCGATGGTCTCAAGGACTATATTCTTACATCAGAGTCTCTGAAATTCGAAAATAATGGTGTGAGAAAATTAAAGCCCACAGGAAGCTGTCTGAAGGAATCCAGGGATTACCTGAATGGTGATCTACCATCAGGCCCAGACCCCTTATCACTAATGATACTTCTGCTAGAGAGAGTCTTGAATTGCAAGACTCCATCTCAGCTCCCTGGGAGATGGACGTGCCTTATGAGTTCTCTTCACTAGGAGCAAGCAATTATCAAATGAAAAATAGTAGTAGAATGATTACAGGCTATATCAAAATACAGGCTTGCCCAATTCCTATAGATGTCTTAAAACAACAACTTCAAAGCGCCAGCTGCACTGTGCCCCTTTCCTCTTTACTGTCCCACTGAAGTTTCATGACTGATAACACAGTTAAAACTGGGATGTGGCTTCCTCTAGGATCTGGGCCTGTTAAGCAGAGATAAGTGCACTGTTTATGATGGAAGAGTATCTGACACATAGAGGGGAGAATTGGGCAGCAACCCATAAGATCCATTCCCAGAAGTTTTGGAGTAGGTCATGGGTAGTATGCTTATTCCCTCAGGAATTTCCTTATGTGAGGATAAGCTCTCCTTCCCATGGACCAGTAGTGTGATGACAGAGTACCGGAGGATAAGAAGTTGTAGTAGATGTGGCATGCAAATAAATGAAATATGTAATGCCATTGCATTTGGACTGTTTGATTGAAAGGGTTTGTTTGCCTGCCTGCAGGGTGAATGTCATTTTCTGTAACAAAGCTTGTGCAATATGTTGCAGAGAAGACATCCCCTTATACAGAAATTTCAATCATTCTTTTTTTGGTATCACTGAGATGATAGGACTAGAGGACAGCAAGTTTTTTTTGACTGGAAGATGCTATGAAAGTATTAAAAAAGTATCTTTAATTTACCTTTCATTTATTACAGTACTGCCTAGCCAAAAATTGTGTGCTGTTTTCACTTATACAAGGCACAACAGCAATGACAAAACCCAGTATGTTATTTGTGGATCAGCTCTCCTGTTTGCAGTGGCCTTGGGCAAGTCTCCCTGGATTCAGGGAATTGTCTGCATCCTGCCCAGTCCCCACTGGCTGTGCTTCCCCACCTTGCTCCTTGGCTCTGTGGACATCCTTTCCCAATCCTTTGCCCACAGAACAGTTTATTTAACCTTGAAGTTCTCTTATCAGCTGCATCACCCTGCTGTAGCTGCAAGACCTAAATTGTTTTCCGTTGTCCGTGAGCTGAATGGGGCTGGGCCTTCAGAGAGCACAGGCTTGGAAGCACTTTAAATTAGGCAGTCTGAGATGGAAATGCTGCAGGTAACAAGGAAAAGTAAACAAGCCCTATCCTTCTTCAAAGGCCCTCTGCTCTCTGAATGCCCATTGGCTACACAGGAACCCCAGCCCATCTCTCAGGAGAGTTGTGCCTAACATGTAGCTGTTTAATTAAATACATATTTCTGTGCAAGGTGGAGTGAGAGGAGACTATTACCAGTGCAGACCAGCAAGCTCCTCCTCTGTGACCTGTTAAGCCCAAGCTGCCTCCTCACTGCCAAGCCATTACTGTGCACCATCCCTCGCTCTTCAACTCTTGGGCCCCGTGTGGAACTGCACCTGCAACACAGGCACAGCCCCACTGCACCCCCAAGTACAGCAGGTTTTCCCCAGCCTGAGCCTGGGTGTGTTCAGTCCTTTCAAAAACTCAGTGGGACCAAGGTTGCTGCTCCAGCTGCGGTGAGCTGGGGCCCAGGGAGCCGGGTCAGGCTGAATGACAACCTCATCAACCCCCAGACCTGTTTGTATTCTAGCTGGAGAGAAGGGAGCAGTGCCGCATGGTGTGTATGTGCTGCATCAAGCGGTGCTAACAGTGAAATTCCAGTCAGTTTTGCCTCCCTGGGAGCAGTCAGGGACCTGCTTGTGTGTGTTCGTGCACTGGTGCAGTCGATACCTTGCATGGCTGAGGCTACGCTTGCAGCGTGTATCTGCAACGTGAATGTAAGGTGCGATTGCAGCATATGCAAGCTTGCTTGTGTGCCAGCAGTGAAGGGTACAAAGTAGGACAGCTGCCCAAGTTTATATTTAGGACTTGTACAATGGGCGTGTGCAGGCCGTGCCATCACATCTTCACCTGGCTTACTTCTAACCGGGGCACAAAGCTGTGCTTTGCACAAGAACAGTTTGCTCTGACATCGGGAAAAGCACAAAGAGGAAGAGATTGCAGCTTGTCCTGAAAATCTCTCATAACTTCCTGGCCTGTCCTTAGTCACGGGAGCACGTGCCTGTTCCTTCAAGTGGAAATACCTGCCTTTACTCACTCTTTCACTCCAGCCTTGGGTGGTAATTAAATGTCTGGGGTCCCCAGGGACAACACATTGAATGCAAAGAGAGACTATGTCTTTTAGGTTTGTTTTGTTGTGTTGTTTGGGGTTTTTTTCCCATTTGGATTTCAAATTTCCACTCATTTTGCAAGTGTTTTTTGAGTACAAGTGTGGTTTTGGTGTCAGTTATCACTGAGTTCAACACGGTCCTTAAGAAACCAGGATGAATTATGTGTTTAGCTGACTGCACAAATATTCTTGGACATCAGAAGGAGCTTCCCTCCACCTTCTCATGTGTTTATTCAACATATGATCTGCTGATGAAAAATAATTAATTGATACTGGAAAATATTAATTCCTCACAGCCTAGGAGGCCTATGAAAGGACTGGTGGCAGAACTGTGCTCACAGGAGCTCCTCTGCAGAATGTTCCAGGCATGGTGTTGTCACTAGGCTTACAGGGTATGTAATGATGTGGAGCTGATAACACCGGTCTCTCCAATGGAGGACATGTGGCTTGAAATGTCAGGACAAGCATTGGCAAGATGATGAATTTATTGGTTCTGTGGCTCAACCCCAAAACACTAAAATGGCAATTCTGGATGTGTGGGAGACAATCAACATTTTTCTTTTGTTTTTCCATTTCTCCAAGACGGGGTTTTTTATCCTTTCTTTTTTACTTCAAGCCAATTTCCCAAGCAAAAAATATTTTAAAGCAATAAGGAGATGGTTTGTACAAAAAGATATAAAAATGAACTGTTTTGACATTTTGAGAACTCTCCCCTGATTTTCTGCAAATACTGCTCAGCAAATTCAGTGCCATCTCATCAATAGCTTTATTCTGCTCATCTTCTGCTAAAATACTGTTTTGTGCAAATTTACCGTCTGACAGGAAAAATAGTGACATGTTTCATTTGGGAAGGCAGGAATTAGGACTATTAGTGATGACTTTGGACACCTTGGCATTTTGTGTGGTCCTAGAAGGTCACTGCACTTCTCTGCTTGTTTCCCCTCTCTCTGGATGGCAGGTTCTTAGACAAGTAACGATACTCAGCGTGTATCCATCCAACGCCGATTACTGAGGGGAACTGATGCTGATTGTGATTCTAGCTGTTATTTTGGTAATAATTTCTATTACAACTTCTGTTCATGCAGTGAAAAGGTTGTGGCATGTGGTTCCAGGTCGAGGAAATGGATTTCATTTTACAAAATACAACGGAACTTCATCCGTATGAAATCCTAATTGCATCCTTTGGCTTTACGTTAAGCAAGCGAAGCAAATTACAACCAAAGCAAATGTTACGTATTTAGAAATTGCAAGTACCTTTCCATTTTAAGCCAAACCCTGGGAAGTGTTTGTTCATCTTCTTTTATTACTGTGTCTCTTATACTTGAATACCATGCTGGACATCCCACCTCCAAATCCAGCCCAGTCCAGCCGGGACTCCTCCTGCCCTTTCAGACTCTTTGAGGGTAGATGGGCAGTTTGGAGTCCTGGTTTTGCCCTGGCATAGCAGTCTTTTCCAAGGATCTGTATGCCCTGGATAATGAGGGGCAAATACTATTTCACACCGAGTGTCTTGACCCCAGAGGAAAGTGGTTTGTGAAAGGTCACACTGTAAATCGGAGTCAGAACTAGACTCTTGGACTCAGTCTGCTGTAGCACAGCTGCCCTTCATTGACAGCAACATGAGTCAGAAAGCGTCTGTGCATATGGTTCCTAAAATAACTAGTAATCAGCAAATTTCACAGCCCTTTTACTCAGTCACTTCTCTTGAAAGACTCTTGTTAGGCCAAATTCCTTTTCCCTCCTTCATTATACAAGTGCCGCTTGGTTGAAGCTAATGGAATTGTTTGGGTATACCAGAGAACAAGAACCATTGTGGTGGTCAGGGTATATTTTATTGGTGTAAGGATTTGGCCAACTGCTATTATTTAGTTACAGACTTTTTCATTAGATCTAATCAACACAACAAGCTAGTTTAAAAGAGAGGTGAGAAGGGAACCAATTTCAAGTTGCAAATGCAGCGTCGGAATCTTTGGGTATTGCTCCACTATGGCAAGCCATGAAACTTGAGCCAGCTCAGCACAAGCCATCGTACAGAGCAGAAGCAGTGCAGCTCTGATAATTCCACTGAGACTCATAGCCCTGCTGAATTGCTGTGTTTGGCCCAGGCAGACCATAACCTTCCGACGCTAACAGACATTTCTGTTCTTTCGAACACCTCAGGAAACCCAAATACTTACAGTTCTGGCATTTTCATCTTTTTTCCTCCTGCTCCTCACTAATAGTAAAAAATTAGGGGTTTTGCTGATGTTGTTTGAAAAGCACAGTAATATGAATAAACTGATCAAGTATAAATATATTAAAGAAGCAAACCTGAATGATTTTAAAACAGTTGTTTTTAAGGTCCACAAGAACTTTCTCCATTTATGGAAGGGAAGCAAATCAAGCATGTAAGTTGTACCACAGTGTAGAGAAAGCACTTGGCATCCGCCTAACCTTTTTTGAGCCATTTCTTTACCCTGTACAGGCCATTGATTTGTCATCCTGCCTCTGGCTTGACCTCTTGATTTAATCTGGGAGTTGTTTAGGGAGCTTTCTATCTAGCATTCTCAAAATATGGCAGAGGAAGTCTGCCTTCTCTCTAGCATTTGTGCAGCTCTGAGTAAATTGCTCCTGCTTCAGCCCTTCACCTGTGCTACCACTTTGTTCTGAGTGTCTCATGTATCACCCATTAGGTTGACTTGTGGCATCATGTCTCTGATGTGACGGTTATACTAGAGATTTACAGTGTGGTGTTGACACACAGGGTATCAGACACCCAAGGACCAACCTTTGCATGAGTTGCGTATCCTAGTTCAGTCTCTGACCTCAGGAGCACTGCTGTCTCAGGGAGGGCAACTTACTGAGAGGTCCCATGCTTTTAATCTCGTTTTTCCAGCAGGTGGTCAGCCAGAATGCAGAGCCACCTGGTGCCTGTGGCTACTCACACAACCTTAGGTAATGGTGTTTGCCATGATGGATATTAAACTCCAGCAGTGTCGCTCCTGCTCCCTTCTATAACAGGTGGAAACTGCAGGAGAGATTTGCCCCAGACCTCTGCACAACACAAGGGTCTGAGGACCTCTGGCAGTCTCGGTTCCTCAGTGGGGCCTCCAGCTGAGTCCAGTGGTGATCCTCAAGCTTTGAGTGCAGCATGGATGAGAGGGGAAATGATGGCCTCTGCCCAGAGCATCCACCCGTATCTCCGTGAGACCAATCTCCTTTGTCTCCTAGGCAAACTTTGACTACCATTTCTGTGTTTTCTCCTGCTGCTCATCACATGAGAAAAGCCATGGCATTAAGCTCCTTTGTTCCCCACCTTAGAGCTCTCCTTCATCTCCTGCAAGGTGATGCAATGCTGACACCTTTGCCTGCCTTCCTGACAAATATTTTATTCCATCACTGTATGTCGTTGTCCAGCTTTTGTTTTTCATCTTTAGAGTAGAACTGTTTTGTGGCAGGGAGTGGCATCCTGCTTGGTAGAGGACAGTGGGGTCTATATTTAATGTTTCTATATATTGTATATGATATTAAAGAACACCACACTAAAAGTTTTTAGCACAGTCCACCAATGGTCTGGTCCAGCGAGTAATAAAAGCTCTGAGCTGCCTTACAAAACAAGCAGAAGGCCTAATATTTGAGTAATGCAAACCGCATGCGCATCAGCTGGGGCAGTATGGCCATTGCTAGCAGGGAAGGGGTTAATCGAGTCCCTTTTTTTTTTCTTTTTTTTTTT
>WEIS01003679.1:14184-38072 GCA_013389965.1 Todus mexicanus | reverse complement strand
GTGTGTGTTGTTGACAGCTGCTGCCATTCTATGTGAATCTTAAAACTTACAAACTGCTAGATAATATTGGTTAGACCTACATATGGTAGTGAGAAAGGCTGTCAAGACTCCCTGGGAGAGGTCTTTTTCTTGCATCAGCTCTGCCCCTCTCCTAGAGCCTTTCTGCCAGGGAAGAGATGTTTCAGTACAGATGACTCTGCTGTGTCTTGTGTGGAGTGATGTTTGCCGGAGGATCAACGATTGTTGGATGTTCGTGGCTTAACTGTTTTGTGGGTCACAAGCAGGGGCACAGTCATCACTTCATCACCATTGTTTGCACTGTATAAATCTGGATTTGTTATAGCAAGGTCACCCCTAAACTCACCACTGAGCAGGATGAGGCCTGGGATATTAGCCCACATAATTTCCTGTCCCTGACTTAATCCACTGCTTTAGTGTATCTTGTCACATTTGCACAGGAATTTTATACTATTTACATGTTGATAGGTAATTTATTTTCTCCTTGTGTCCCAATCCTGAAGTTTCTTTTCCCCTCTCTCACCCTTCTTCTCTCCTTCCTTCTCTTCCCCTGAGCTGTCAGTAACTAATGAACACAGAAACATCTTTATCTAACCCCTCACGACATCTTCAGCATCTAAAGTCCCTGCTAATGGCTTATGGGAACCTTCCATTGATTGGGTTAATAGAGAATAAAATTGCCTCGTAACTGTATTTCACTTTGATTTTTAAAATTATGCCCCCTATCCTCATCTCTAGGGAGGAGTTGTTAACCCTTTCATTCTCCCAGTCCTGGTGTGGCTACCATTGCCTTCTCTAGTTGCTATCCAGTTTGGGGCTGGGGAAGTTTCATGGAAATGAGTAAAATCCCTAAAGAAGATATGTGAAATTTTTGTGAAGATAGTGAAAATTACCTGAATAGAAGAAATATCATGAGGGAAACTGTGTATACACAGTTACTGAGAGAGGGTGAGAGCATGGATTACTGGTCTGCTGCATTCAATCCCTCACGTTAAGTATTCAGCCCCTTCTCCATCAGACCCATATTCCTGACCTCTGTTAAAGGAAATGGAGACTGTTGTCGTCTTGTGACTTCTCTATTATCTAGGTTTTGTCAAAATGTTAGAGAAATGGAAAATGTTGCCTGGCTCTGCTGCCACCCATTGGAATTACACTTTTCAGCGTGCGTGGTTTATGCAGTGTGGATATATATCTTGGTTTGCACTTTTTTTCGAGGTATTTGCAAAGTGCACAGTGAGGATTTTCTTCCTTCTCTGTATTGCCTGTGGTCATTGCAAGAGTGGATGAATGTGGACTTATTCTGATCACCAAAACAAACTACCAAAGAGCAATCCAGCTGGCAAAACAGCCTGCAGTGTGTGTAAGAGTTTTAGATACCTTTGAGATCTCTTTCCTCTATCTAACTTCATTACTGCCCTTATTTCTGGTCTTTAACAACTTGTCATGATGGTAGACAATAACAATGACATTGTTTCTTGCAGTAAACGTATGTGGTTTCATCCTAAAGGCTCCAAATGTGCTTTGCCAATATGTCATAGAATTATAGAATCTATGTGGCAATAACCATTACAGCCTGGCTGTGGAACAGCCATTTGAAATCACTGGGGAAGGTTTGTGGGAATATGAAGAACAGCGTTCCTTCAAACCTTTTGTGTAGAGGAGATGAAGGAAGGATACTTCACAGTGGTGGGGAGTAGTTCTCAAATACTAATTTGATGAGGGCAAACAGGATAAATACCTCTGTATATACCTCTGGCACAAGGGTCTCTAGTGGCAACAGTAATGAGGGATATCAGCATTTTAATTTCTTTTTAAGCATTGCGAGAAGCACAGCTCCCTTTAATTCTGTTGAGAGATTGGTTCAACACCAACGCTGAGAGAAGAGCTCTCCTTCAGAATAATAAGTACTGGTTTCTGAGGCTCTCTGCCTCTTCTGCAGGTCTCTCTTCCACAGACCAGCAAGGCCCATTGGTAATTAGGTGATGAGATTTGACAAGATCACAACACAGACAGATATGGCTGCAGGTTTCTGCCTCAGTTTTCAATTATTATTTATCTGAGCAAAACAGCTCTTTTGCTACATTGTAGTGGTTCACAGGCTAATTTTTCAAATGAGCATTTTCGCTAATACCCCATAATGGCTCAGATATGCAGACTGAACCTCCTAGAAGATTTAGATGTTTATGATGTTTACCTGTAACAGCTCCAGCTCTTGGACGGATTCCACAGTCATGCCTCTTTCCAGACGGGTTCAGAGCAGACTGTGAGAACCATCACCACACTCATTCTTTCTGTCTCAAGAATGGGTTCCCACAGTTGATACAGATGCTTTGCCTGTCTGCTATTAATTTGTTGCAGATGGAGACCCTTCTTAGATAGCAGAGATCCTGCTCTAGTGACAGCATTCACATCCCAAGCAGAGTGGTGTCCTTGCAAAAACAATTTGTGCACATCTTTTCTCATCATCAATTGTACCCAGGCTCCTCAAAAAAACGTGGCTTGAAAACTGTCTCAAGCTTTTTCTGTGCAGGTGAGCATCTTGCAGCTTGGGACATTCCCACCTCCTGCTGTGAGAGAGAACAGACTCTGAGATCAGATAACTGCTTTTCTGTGAAAGCTTGGCATAGATGTCAGTACAAGCACTAAAGAATATACCATTACAGTCCTGATTTGGGCTATACTGCTCATGATTTTCTCCCGCATGTCATTTACACTCTTCTTATCCATTGCTGGCGGTGATGGGGGTATGAATCACATTACTGCAGCTGGTAATTTTAGAAACACTGCCTGGGAATGCTGCTAAATATAGAGAGGGGTGAGTTAAAGGCCTTCCTCTTATCAGGCATCAGTGTAGGTTCTTGGCATCTCATAGATAGAGGTTGTATCGTTCCTGATTTAAGGCTCTGGAGAACCTTTGATGAAGCCATGCCTGTCCATCACAGAGAAGAGAGCTGCCAGGAGCCAGCAATACATTAAACAGAATGTGAAGTCTCCCAGGGCCAGGCAGCACATTGGCAGTGTGTCAGGTAGACTCTGCTGATGAGCACTCCCATGGAAAGTTTCATTTGAGATCTGCTCCCTGTTATTTACAGGGGATCTTGAGCCTAAGTAGGAAGGAAGAGACACTTGTGTTTTGTATCGATGAGCTGAGAGGTAAAATATACAAGCTGCAGTGAGTGGAGGAGAAGTAGAGACAGTGTAGACCTCTAGGCAGGACCCAAGAGTACAAGGCTTCACAGCAGGAAGAATTAAAAACACCATTAAAGGTTAAATGAATCAAACTATCGTGTAGCTCATGCCTGATAGCTTGGATGCCATACAGGAGATGCTGATGCAAAGATCCTTTTGGGCATCAGCAATTGTAACTCATGATCATAGGGACATTTTCCCTCTCAAATGGAGAAGAGCAAGAAGGAATTCTGCCAGTACTGCTTCTGTGAAGCAAACCAGGACTCTCTTCTTTACTAAGATAGTTCCTTGCTAAGGGAAGAGCTTCCTGCCCAATTAGCGCGCTGAAACAGCTTCCTGAGCAGTCAGTGTGCACTCAATGCTAGCAGAAAGGTGAAGGCAGAATCTTGCAGTCAGTAGGACTCAACTGAGCGGGACAGAGAGTAAGAATAAACTTGCAAGTGTCCCTGCAGTGCCCCAGCCCACTCTTGCTGGCAATGGGTGAGAGATTACAGTTTCCATGTTGACAAGCTTTGGTTTCCTCCAGGAGCAAGAAGTCACCCTGGAGTGAGTTCCGCAAGTGTTCCTTCATCTCTCTACAGGTGAAGGTAGTTGGAAAATCATTGTTTCCCCACAACTTGTATTTTTGCCTAGATTTTTTGTTTTCATTTTTCAGATTTCCCCCCGAAGACCCAAAGTACACTCCTCTGCCAAGTACAACTGGGTGTCAGCTTTTTCCTGAAAAATCGATGTTCCCAAAGTGGTTTTCTTCCCCCCAAAATGTCAGTGGAATTATTTAAACCAGTTCCATTTATACTGGCAGGAAAAAAAAAGAAAACAAAACAAGATGCTGATATATGTCTCCACGCAAATGACATCTTGCAGTCCTGTGATAACCAAGACTTGGAACATTCTTGCACATGGAAAGGGAAAAGAATTGGTGTGTGCGTGTTTGTGTTTGGTGGGTGATGGGAAGGAAAGCCCATAACAGAAAAGACCGGTGCAAGCCAGAGCAGAAGAGAGCTTTCATCTTCTTCCAAACAGAAAAGAGTTTGCATATCAACTGTAGAACAGAGGTCCAATTTCCATGCCAATACCAAATGAATCCTGCATCCCAGTGCAGAAGGAAATTTACAGGTCAATACAAGAGAGCTTTTCTGTGAATCGCACTACAAAAAAAGGTGCTCACACTGACCTAAAAGCAAGTGCTTTTTTGCCCAAATTAGCCCAGAAGTGAGCTTGCCTACTGATGGAAAAGAACCTGCCTAAAAAATCCCTTGTAGCTACCCTAAGAGAAAAAGAATGACAGAACCAGTCTTTTCAAACCTAGACTAATTAACAAGGTAAAAGAAAAAGTCTGATGATAATTAAAAATTAAAACCAACAAGACAACAGTGTAAAAAATGAAAGAAATGAATAAAAACAATTAGCAGAGATGAAAAAAACAGGGATGGGAATGATATAAATTGAACCCATTATAAGGCACTAATGACATTCGAAAACCTAATTTTTACATTGTCAAACCATTTTGATTAAGTGTTAAACGCTGCTCTTATGAACTTGGCATATGCTGTGCAAGAGCAGTAATTTCTGCCTTTATCTTTTTCGCTTTCTCTGAAAAGGTGCTTGCGTGCTGAAAGAGGCAGCGAGCGCTCATGAGTTATCAGTGCTCTTTCCCCTTCCTTTGTACATGCCAGGAAGCCCCAGCCCTGCCTGATAAAGGCTATTTTCATGTTTTGCAGGGAGTGGGACCTAAGTAGGGTTGGGGGGCAATGAGGAGAGAGAGTGAAAAATGAAGAAGACATGGGGTGCCAATGAGAAAAACAGACGCCTTTATAACTAGGAAACTTTTCTCCTTTTTCCCTTTCTTTCTCTCCCCCCTGCCCCCTCCCCTTTTTTTTTTCCAAAAACGGAATAAGCAAAATAATTGAAAGAAGGAAAATTGACTTTTTATTGCTTTTTAAGTGCTTAACATGAAGTTTCATCGAGTAAAATTATTGTTATTTTTATCTTTAGCTGCGTCGTTCATGCTTCTCCTTAAAGAAGATATTTCTCCAGTTCAGGATGCCAGCTGCAAGGAGCCGCGCAGAGAATGACAATGGCCTATGCAAATACAATGCATCAGCTATAAAGCCTGTTCCAGAGCACTCGCCCCTGCTGAAGCAGAACTGCTGGTGGCACAGAATGCGGCAGGCAGGCAAGGCCTGGCCCCAAGATGCGCTGGGTGCCTGAGGCTCCGTTTGCTGCAACTGGGAGTTGAGAATGCTCCAGACTTTGTATGAGTCCCTCAGTATTACCAGAACCACACAGCAGGGAGTGACCAACGAGGTTAGAGAGTGCTGTGTCCATTTACGCTTTGGGAAGGCCCCTAGAGGTCAAATGTGGTTATTAATTTGGAATTCATGACTCCAGATCGACTTGATCTTGGTCACTTCACTACCCCAGGCCCCCATTGCATTTAACCCTCAAGCAACTGAGTATCTGTCTAATTGCCAACTGCCTTATTTCAGAGCATGGGTGTTGTCTTTTCTGTACAGGTCTCCTTTGTCAGCTCTTACTGATCAAGATTCCGCAAGGTAACCAGGCCCTAGTAGTCTTGTGCAAGGGCTTGCTACTCTAGAATGGGTCAGAAAGGTGAGAGTGGATGGAAACATCCATTGGGAAATAAGGAATTTGCAGCAAGAAAAATAAGAATAAAAAAGAATGATTTTGCTTGCAAACTGAGAAGGGGCCAGGAAGGCACTTTGCTTGTTGAAAAGCGTGTACGGCAGTTTGGACTCTTCCTGGGTCCTGTGCACTCCTCAGCTCTGTCCTTAAGATAGTGACAGACTTGTAAAGGATAGAGCTGGACTAGGTGGCAGACCAGAAGGACCCTAATCCAGCGTGGTGGTCCCCATGCAGCAGTAGGTGAAAACATGCTTCATTCCAGCACCTGTAGGTCAGCAAGTCACAGTAACTTGGGCCAGGGACATGAAGGTACCGTGACTAAGGGCAACGATCATGTGAAAGGTGATTACACAAACTAAATTTGGCTCAAGAAGGTGGCATGTCTAAAAATTATGCTGAAGAGAGTATCTTTCTGCTTTGGCAGGGTACAAAGTCTTTTTACAGAGACATTGCATCCCTCAGGATAAAAGATTTGATCACATCTCAGTTGGTGCCAACCTGACATAGAAGAAAAATTATACATTACAAAATGCTAAAAGACAGCTAAAGGGAAGTAGTTAGAAGAGGGAATAGAGAAACAAAAATAAATCAGAATCACCTTAAAGGAAAGAGACTGAAGCTAGAATGAAAATACAGAAGAACTTTTGGAAGGTAAAGATTTTAGCAAGAAACAAATATTGGGAAAAAAAAAAAAGAAAAAAAAAAAAAGAAAAAAAAAGGGGGAATAAAAATCCAGAACATAAAGCCAGACAGCATGGTCAGTGTCCTTTATATCAATTTTTAGTGCTCCTTTTCAGCTGCCCTAGGAATAGTTCATAAACCACAGCATTTATTATAGGGGTGGTGTCACACACTGCAAACCTATTTTGTGAATGTTACCACTGGGGGATCGCATGTTGAACTGGCCTCCATTGCAGTTGACAGGCTCAATAAATTCAAAAAGATCAAGAAGAACGCAGGTGACAGAATGTATTTGGAACGTCTATGTTCTTTTCTCTTTTTGTTCCACAAAGGAAGGCATGTGAATCCCCCATGCCACCAGCCACCACATTTTTACTGTAAGCCTTGCAAAATCTGATGTTAAAGCCCAAGCTCGTGGGTCATGCAATTATGTGAGTCTCTGCTTTCATTTTTTTAAAATGCCAGTTTCTATCCTGTCTATCTACAGAGAAAAAATTGAAAGCACAAACATACACAGACTCAAAGTCAACTAATTATTGAATTAGTGGGGTTTTAATGTCTTGACGCTGGGATTCTTGATTTAGAATTTCCAGAACACAGACGATGGGCCCGATGGCTTTCTTGCAGTCAGAACGAAGGCAGATGTGAAGTTCCTACCATATTATTCCCAGTTTAAAGATCTAGTATCTCAGTGAACTGCCTTTTGAAAAACCTGTAGGTCTTGAATGTGAGGTGTGCAGTCTTGACCAACCTTTACTTTGTAGCATGTGCCTCATAGAAGCCAGCTAATATGACTAAAGTCTACAAAGCTTAGACAGCTTTTATTACGTGGAGATACATTCTTCATATTTAATATCTATCATATTTATCTGCTCCTTTTATTTAATGTGGCAGATTTCTGGAAGGGAGCATCCGTTAAATCCCATCAAAACTGGATACAGCTCCACAACGTTAAGAACCACGATGTGAAGGATCCTGGAATAAAAAAGCCAGACGGAGGTTCCATTCAATAATCCATTTCATGAAGTACGTGAAAGGAGCAGCAACTCAGTAAGTCGGAAAGAGGGAATGTAGGCAGCTGGATCATACATGGCACAAAAAAGAGTAGCAAGATAGTTTAAAACCCTTTCTGGTATGTCTCCAGGTGCTACAGCCACTCCTGATGACAGTGTAGACACAGTAAAATGTGAGATTTCAGAAAAGAGAACTCATATCAGAAAGAGCTGATTGCTTTGAAGAAGGCCACTAAAGCATAGGTAGCATTCCTCTGTTAGCAATCCTCTCAGCAGGTGCCAGGTAGCCCTGTTGTCTCATGACAAAGAACAGTAGAAGTGAGGATTTGCTGAGTTAGGAGGACTTAGTCTCCCCTTTCCAGTTCCCTACAGTGCCTGTATTTCTGCCTTGCTGCAGGAACTTGCTGCTCAATTCTCCAGTGCCGTGCTACAGCTTGTCTCCAGCTGTGAGCTAGGAATACAAATCACACCAGTGCTGCAGCACTGGGAGTATTTGGCTTGCTAAGGCTCCTCTGGGTGCTGGTGCTGATTCTTTGCTCCAGCCTTAGGAGAAGCTTCCCTCTGCAATCACAGCTGCTGAAGCCGTGGTGCCGCTTCCTCCAGGACTGTGCTGGGGACAGGGCTGTGCCACAGAGCTCTGTGGCAGCACAGCCACTGTGCAATCTGGTCTGTGTGCAGCATGCAGCATTTAATCCACACACGATTTCTGTTTGTGGAGAAAGAAGGAACTGAGATTGCAGCTTCTGTCAATGCGGCCTTTCCCTTTTACAGTGTAAGTACTGTGGAAAACTTAGAAGGACAGACAAGCAGAAGATGAAAAGTTGAGTTATTTACAGAGTTAAACCTTGTGAAGAAGCAGATTTCAGATAGTTATTCAGGTCTGTGTCATCCACATAAAGACTCAAGTTGTTTGCAGGATCTGGTCGCCAAAGAACCTCTGCTGAGGAGAGATGTAGAGTTGGCCATACAAGCTGACAGAATTCCAGATGCCCAGATTTAGCAGATAGGAGGAGTGTGTGTACACGGCCACATCTGCTTGTACTTGCAGGACAGAGCAAGCCAGCTGACCAGATGTTCCATCTTCTACCACCCTTCTGGTTCTTGTTAACACAGTTTAAATTGTTCTGCTTACTTCTCTCTCAACTCCTAGCTGTGTGCTTCCTTCCCTCTGAGCTGTAGTGCAGGCTATCCAATTCCATCCAGTGCTTTGGCAACAGAGATCATTGACTTGAGATTAGAGGGGGTGAAGTGGCTGCTGGCTAGTAATCTCATCCTCAGTCCCTCTGTGGCAGCTGCCTGTGGGCCTTGGCAGTGCCAGTCATTGGTACTCTGCTTCAAAGTGCAGAATGTGGGCCTCATGGCCTGAGGAGCAACATCTGTCAGGAATGTATTGCACTAAAAGAATTTGTCTCCACTGAAGGGACAGTGCAAGCTGTGGAGGTGGGTTGTAAGAGAGAGAGTGAACAAGGCTAGGAAAGGCAAAAAGAAAACGAAATGAATAGTGTGGTCAGATTCCACCTTATAGGGCAAACTGGTGCTAGATATTCTCAGACTCAGCAACATCATTCTTTTCCAAGCAAGAGAGAAATCAAACACGGTAGAAAAAACACTTCTTACGTGCTGTCCTTGAGGTGTGAAGCACTCAGGCCTAGGATTTCCCAACTGGTTACCTATAGCCTGGTCATCCCTAATGTTGGATTTCATGTTCTTAGCTCCTCTGCCTAAGCCAAAACTGGAACATTAATTCTTCACAGATTTATTCTTCAGAATCTGTCACAGGACAGTTGAAGAAAGCAGATGAAAGGCAGTGTTGCCTACCTAAGAAGAAGAAAAAGGCAGCAAGGAGTCTGGGTTTATTAGCATTTCTGCTACTGACTCATTGCACGGTTTGGTATGGTTTTGTCTTTTGCTTCTTCACAGCACTCTTGTAAATATGGTGGGTGTATGTAAATAGCCTGGATATGCTTGGATGGAAGCCATGCAAAAAAGGAATTTATAGGAGCATACCATGATACTACAGAGCCTTAGCTCAGAAACTGGAAAGACATGGCTTCTCTAGAGCCACTATGAGGTATTTTCATTTGTCCTTTGGCACAACAGCTTCGAGCCCTGACATTTAGATGTCCCTCCTGTGGCTAGCTCCTGCTGAGCTGTAAAAGAAATGTGAGAAGTGCACCCCTAGGATGGGGCAGAGTCCCACAGAGCAGGCAGCAGTGGATTTAGAAGCAGAGAGAGGAAGATTTGCACTGTTCCCAGCTGAGGGGGCAGTGTGAAGAGAGATATAATGCTACGGGCCACTTCTGTTGAAGGGGGAGTCTGACAGGATGATGGTCATACAGTGAGAGGTCCCTTGCTCACTCTCAAACATTCTCTGGGTCCCCTAATTACAGTGTTCTTCCTTTCCCAAAGTCAGGCTACCATTGTGAAATTCTTCTTTCTTTAAAATGTGTAATTGCATTTCTAGAACCTCTGTTGGAGGCAAAAAATTGAAAATGTGAATCCCAGTTCGGGGGGTTTTCTTAAAGAAGGAGAAAATAAGAATCAAGTGACTTTTTGAAGGAAAAGACTCAGATTTTTGGTACCTTACTCATGACTCAAAGGCCTGAGACTAGCATTACTAAGTAGGTTAGTACTACCACTATCTCAGATTATTAAAGATAGAAACTGAAAATTAATTAGGAGCTCATGTTGGTTTTTTCCTCTAATGTTCCACTCAGCTGGTCAGGGTGATACCAGCCTGTTTAATTTCCTTTCCTCCTGCTTGTCAGTTCCACTGTCTCTTTTTCATATTGGTAGCAGAAAGCTCCTGGGTTCATGACATATTTCAGGGAAGGAAGTACCTAGTCAATATCCAGCGATTCTCCGTCGTAGTTTAAATAAAGTGAATAGGATATTACAAATTTATTTTTTGTTGATGGTTGCAAATGTATAAAGTTTACATTTTTGCAGGTATGTAAACATTTATAGGGTACTCTTTGTACTTGAGATCCAAGTAGCCACTTGGGGCCATGCTCTACAGTTGCTATATTCATTATTCCACTCTTTCCAGTCTCTTCTTTTTCTATCTTCCTCTTACCTTCCCTTAGACATGCTCTCTCTTTCCTGTGTGTTCCCTGCAATGTTGTCTTTCTCACAATGTCTTCTCATGCTGCCTATGCTGGCCATACCCTTTTCCCCCCGAACGCCTCCTCCCCTGCGGCTTCACACCAGATTGTGTGTACCCCTTTCTGCCTGCTCTGTTTCCATCTTTGCTGTTCTGCTGTACTTGTTCTTTACTCTACCTCTCAAATTTTCTCTCTGCTTTTGTCTCCTACTGCCTCATTCTTCTGTCTCCCAAGGGCTACTTTCCCAGGAGAAGCTAAGTCGAATTGATCTGCCATTTAATTACCTGATGTGTTCATTGCCTGTGCCTGCTGTTTGCAAATAGGTCTGCCTGAAAGTCCCTGGGGGAGGCGAGGTTGTGTGGCAATGGGGGAGGCGGATAGATGGGCTGGCAGCAGCTCAGCCAGAAGGCAGCTTCCTCAGAAACAAAACACCTGCCAGTAACACCTGTGCTCTAAATGTTTGCTGCCATCCTTGGTCGGACCCCAACACTTGGAGAATGAATGTGTCTATTCCATGGCATCAACCCAAGGCAGTTTTCTGGCACGTGTGAAAGCTTCTAACTAGCACTTATAGCAAGCACACTACGCTCAGGTGGAGAAATGCAAGCCAAGAGGCACACACCTCAGTAATTAACGATAAGGGCATACTGTGAGTCTTACCTTCAGCCCAGTAGTTTCTGCTCCAATGGGCCATGTCACTGCTCCTCCCCATGGGATGGGTGGGTCGCAGAGAGGTGTCAACGAGGGAGAACCATGACTTTGTTTTGTCCTGAAACCTTTTACTCCAGGATTTCAAAGGACTTAGTCAGAATACCTAATTCCAACCTTTACAGTCCCCATGGAGGCAGGTAAGGCTCCCTCTTCCCTATCTGGCAGGCACCAGGAAGTCACTGACTCATCCAAGGTTATTGCAATGATTTGTAGTTGCAGTTAAGATGAAATCCATGTCTTCTGCTTCAAGACTGCAGACTCAGTCTTCTTTACCCATAGATATTTAAAGAGGGACTATGGTATGAATAGTAGCAGAATTGTAGCAGCTTAAGAGTTGTCGTTGCAGAAATCCCGCCTATGAATGGGGCTAGTTTGGATTTAACACCACTGATTTGATTAAAGTATGTGAAAAGATTAAACATCACGATAATTAGTCTTGCCAGAGAGGCATAACTAAGGATTTTTTCACTGAGCATGGCAGAGATGTCCTTCCCTTTCCCCATATTTATGCACATTTACCTAACTTGTTTGTCACAGAAGGAAAATCGTGAGCTCCATCCCTCTACAAACACCCCGGAGGCTTCGCTTCACCTCAGTGTAACAGCTGGATGAAAGCCCTAGGCTCTGACGGCTTTGCCAATTAATAGACATTTTCTCCTCTCTTTAAACACCCCATGTGACTTCTTAAGCTTTAGGCAGCAAAGTGTTCATGGGAAGAGCAGACCATTCACTAGCACCAGTCACTCTGATTTTGCTGCTTTCCTAACCACTGTCCAGGCTGACCCTTGCTGCTAGCAGAACGACACAAATTGTTGTTAAGGAAATAGAAACAGATTATAGTGCGTGCGTGGAAGAGAGTGTTATGTTTGCTTCGCCTGATCAGACATGAGAAATAAAGGAAGAAGTTAAAACTGAATACTAATACATAAGAAATACAGAGCCAATTTGAAGTAGCCATAGCAAGAGCAGGTCAGTTGTCTTCATTGCTTTTGTGAAGCAATTTCGTTATTTTCTCTGTAGCATCTAGCTAACAGCATTGCAAATGCACACAATTAATACGGGTATGGGCCCTTCTGGGGGACAGGGTTGCACACACAAATTCATATCCCTGTATTGTTTCTGCTGGGTTTTAGGTGCATGTATACAACAGAAGAAATATCATCTGTCTGATTTTTACTATCTCCCTTTCTCAGACTCCCTTTTTGTCCTTAAAGGCCTTGAGCTTTTTCTGGTTTATTCCTCTGTTCTCTTTCTCTCAGCATTCATTAAGTGAGCAGGCTCTTTGAGAAAGAAGCTAGTTTTTCATTCTGCGTGTGGAGCGTGGCCCTGGTCCTGTTTGGATCCTGGAACTGCTACTGATCATCTGCTACTGTGCACGTGCTGCGCAGCAAGGAGCACAAGATGGCTGTGCCGTGATGCTTCTGTGAGCTGTGCCCGTGCAGGCAAGAAGTCAGGATATGTGCTTGGTACTGCGCAAAGTCTGCAGATCTCTGCATTTTTAATCTTATGCTGAGGATTACATTAGGAAAAAAAAGATAGTGAGTGGCACAGACAAAGGCTAACTTAGGAGATGCATCCGAGAGAAGATTCTTAGGCTGCAGATGAAACACAGAGCTATGACTCCCTCTTCCTAGTATCTGGGATAGCAGGGTGGCTGCTTGTGTCCATCAGTGTGGAGCTGGCCAGCCCTGTCCTCCCAGCACTTCTTGCTTCAGACTTTGAGCTTTGTGCATAGAATATTCTTCAGTTCAGTAGAAGCATTTAAACTTGTACCTATCTCATTGAAATCAATGGGATTTAAACACACACTTAACCTTAATCATATTCTTGAGTGTTCTTCTGAACCGGACCTTTCAAAAGGGTATGAGTCTCTGGAAACTTGTATGAGTTTTGCCTTCTCGCATGCTGCTCCTCAGATACTATTGATGGAACAATCTGTTACTCATTAATGATGCAGATTAAGCCATTTTGCCTGAATCTGTTTTTTCAGTAGATGTTTTAACTACTCGTCTTATATATTTATTTGATTTCCAGTGCCTGCCTACAATATGACAGCAAATCTAGAGTAGGTTTAATAACTATTTATTCTGTCTCCTCAGGCATATATTGGCGGCAGGAGGTGGCATGAACTCAGTGTTGGCGTTAAGCTACAGCGGTGATGACCATCCTACAAAATGAAACAGAGAGACAGAGAATGAGAAATCTCCAGTTGCAAATTACCCTCACGTAGATGTGAAAGACATTAATCACTTCCACTGGAGTTTCAAGGACAGATTCCACAGAACTCTGTCAGGAAGGTTCAGAGCCCTTTCAGCTGGTGAGTGGACTATTCTTTGTATCTTTCTGGAGGAGAAATAGTACAATCTCATGATTAAGGGAATTAGTTTATCGCTGAGAAGCGCTGAAGGAGCCGCAGCTGTAGAACACATATACCCTAGGGAGCTCAAATGATGTCAGTGTGTACGCCATTACCCCAGAGTTACTCGCCTGCCTGCCTGAGACGTGGCTTTGCAATTGATGAGTATGTGGGCAGAATATTGGACACCGTGGAGACGACAGCTTTCGTGGAGGTTCCTCCTTGTAGGGATTAGGGGTTTTCTGAGCATTGCCAACAGATTGGTCCCTGTTGTGAGGCACTCCACACTTATCATTCCACGCTTGTCACTCTTTGTTTGTCACTCTGTCTGTCATGGTGTCACTCCTTTTCACCCCCTGGCAGGAACTTGGGAGGGTTTCCTTTGGCCGATGCTTTTCGTGCTGGCTCCCTGGAGAGCAGTGATCCTTCTGTGTGTCTTATGCAGCTCACCTCCCAATGCCCACAGCCTGCCTATCCTCTCGGAGGTTGTACTTCTGTGTGCTCAGAATACCAGTTGTGCACTGGGGTACCTCTCAAGAGAGCTACTAAAAAGTGTGTTATTCACATTAGACCAAGGTCTGCCAAGTCAGAGGATTACTGGCTCTATCAAAGAACACTTCACTGAACTGAGAAAGATGTCTGTGCAGTTAGTCCAGAGAAGTTCCACTGCTGGATGGAGAGTAGCAGGACACAGAAAAGTCTTCAAAAGATTTTTGCTGAGAGGTCACAAGAATAAGTGAACAAAACCAGAATCACCACGGGAGCATGTCCCAAAATAGCAGGTTTTCTTGGAGGCTGTTTAGGAAATCACTGTGAAAGTACAATATTCCTTGGTCCTTCCCATTGCTCTAGTGCCTTCAGAGCCTGGTGCCTGTGAGCTGGGGAGCTCTGCCAGTCCCATTGCAATGCCTTCCCTCTCCATCTGATCACAGATGGCAGGGACTGCCTTTCGCTAGTATGGCTTAGGCAGAACCCATCCCTCTAGATGCTCTGGGACAGTTACGGGAACAGCTGCTCTGGGCAGCGTGTGAGAGGAATTGCCAAAGCTGTTTCAAGTGTTTGATTGTGCTCTCACTGTGCCTGGCCCCTCATGGAGACAGAGCCCCGACAGTTCTGTATTCATTTTCTGTAGAAAGAAAGTTGACCATAGGAAAGTGGCTGTTTGCAAGGGCTCAAGAATGAATTAATGGCTTTCTTAGGACTGTTTAGGTGCTAAAAGAAATTCAGTTTAGGGCAAGAGCTGTGAAAGGACCATTAGCTATTTTAGTAAGCAATGGTACAATGTTTGCTTAATATTCTTTCTCTACGGAGTATTGCTAAGGTATAGGAAGGAATGAAGAGTTAAAACACTATCAGTGATTTCTTGACTATGTTGTAAGATACAAAATAGAGATAAAAAAACTGGCCCATGGCAAGCTCCTCTTCACTTTGCCTTAGCCATCGTGTTGATTTTGCTTCATCTAGCTCTGAGGCTGACTGGGAGACTGTTTCAACACCAGATGTTGTTGCCCTGGTGTTTATGGTATGGAAGGTTTCAGGAAACTGGCACAATCAGACTAAGCATTCTCCTTCACTTTGATTGAATTTGCGATGGCCACAGAAAGTCCAGTGACTTTTGATCCTGAATAAAAATGAGTTTATCTGCCATTTTGCTCTGTGTCTTAAGATAACCAAAATTCCAGTGTTGGGAGCTCTGATTTGGATTTCTGGCTGCACAACACATGAATTAGATAACTTGTTCTTCTTCCTAATACAATTAGATAATTTTGTGCTGTTTCACCAACCTCTTCTTGTGTGACTTAGGTGACGAGTCTGTGTGTCTGGGACAGGTTTAATGCCTACCCGCCCACAGGTTCCTCTTAAGCTGTCATTCTACACTGTCATTTTATCAGAGTTCCCACCTGAGACTGACTGCAGTGGTGTGTGCTTAGTCTGACTTTCAGCTTGAACTGCTTCCAGTGCTGCTTCTTTCAACGATTTTTTTTATGATAACTTACAGGTGATCTCACAAACGTTAGAGGAGACTAAAAGGAGGCTGTAAGAGCCACTGGCCCTGACTGATTATATTTAACCTTAAGGGAATCTCTCTGTGATAAACTTGCTTTTACAGTGGGGGAGGGATGTTATACCAAAGACATAGAACTGTGAGGCCTCTTTTTTTTTTTTTGGAGAGGTACAGCAGAAACAAACTCCCATAAGCTCCATCTCTGTACACGTTGCCAGTTTGCCTCAGTCCTGAACCAGACGAATCTCTCCTGTGGGGGGCACGACATCGTAGCCCTTGTGGTAAATTTGAGATGCTAGCCTGAATACCTATAAATTTGGATATGAGCTGATGGCCGGTTTCTTTAGTGGTGTAGGCAGCTATTCAATAAAAGGTGGACTGAGGCCGTCAGCCGGCTTCAAGTAATAAACGTCCACCAGACCTTTAGTCCAACTCTGATCTCTGTAAGTTTAAAACCAGAGGCATACATACAAAGTCTTTATAACACAGTCCTCTGAGACTTATCTCATAGCCAGCCTTGAGGATTTTACAGAGCTCCCTAACTGTCTTTTGCTGTCTTGGAAATCTGTATTCTACTAATTAGGCAACTATTGGAAACCATAGCTGCACCCTGCTATTGGTAGAATTAAGCTGGCTTTCAACAATTGGTCATTGTCGTGCATGGCTCTAGAGATGGGAATTTGCTGTTGCCTGCTTATGTAGTAGCAAGATGCTGAGGAACTTACAGCTCATCTTTTATATACTTAGAAAGGACTATCAAGACGATAGTGTGTTGTGTTTCACTCCTCCTTTTCTTATGTAGAATTAAAGCCCATGAACGTGAGGAAAACCAGCCATGGCTGCAGCCAAGACATTGTGCAAGTTTTCCTCCCACAGCTGTGCTGGTGCAATTCAGTCTAGTTATTTTTAAGTTTTTCCAAATACAGGCTCCTATATTTTGTGCTAAAGCCCCTTTTCCAAACCAGTTTTCAAACCTCTCCTTCTAGGTTCAGACATGTAACAGCACCTGAGATGTGCTCTCTGAGGCACTCTCAGTTCATACTGCAGCTATCCAGGTTAGTATTCATCTCTGTAAAGGCACCTCTGCACCTCCTCGTTCCTATACCTGGATATTCACTGAAAGCTACTTATAACCCTAGCAGAGTGTGTAACAGCAACTCTCAGCTTGGTTTATCGAGCCAGCATGGCAGATTGAACCAGTCAGCCTGGTTCATACTTGTTCTGAAGGCAGGAAAGGCAATTAGCTTAGGATAGAACAGGCAGCCTTTTCTTTTGGACTGTCTTACTAATGACTGACCTGCTGTTGTCGTTTGGTTCACCCTTTCTGTCTGCTTGAGAAGTCATCCTGTGGAAACATTACCTGTAGACAGTGTCCACAGAGAGGTAATCTGACTAAAGTAATCTTGTGTGCTTCTGGAGGCGAGTCTGAAAGCTGCAATAGCAGGTATTTCAAAGCTCCTTATTGAAGTGACCTTGCTGCACATTAAGATGTACCAGAAGAGATGAACTAAAGCAATAGGATGGTTACAGGTATATCATCATTCTTCGTCTAGCCAAACCTTGTAATGCTTCTTTGTTAACTAACTATAACCAGATAAAATACGAGGACCTCTGTGAAAAGCAGTTACTGTAGCAGACAAGATGACTTATGAGGGGACAGTTTCAGCAGTGTTATTAAAGACATCCATTTTTTGCATTGTTCTGAAGTGAAAACATCAAAGCTACAGCATAATTCTTTTGATTTGATAAAACTGCAGGCATGGTGACAGCCGCATGTAATAATGATCATTTAACACCTTGTTAGTTGTTAGAGAGCCATGCAGAATTCAAGTTGTGTTTTACAAGGTGATAGGTGCACAGGCAGTGACATGAACAACTTACAAGGTAATAGCTGTACCATTAGTACTGGCTTTAAATGTTAAGAGAATTGTGTATCTCTATTTAGGTATATATTGAGTATCTATCACTGTGGCATTCCTGGAATTGCAGTCTGTGTTAATCAGGAGGCTGTTATTAAGCAGCTACAAATCATAGGCACAAGTAAGCAACCTTTCACTTAGCTTGGTTTCTGGCTTAGTTTCCTGTATTTGCCAAGGCTTACACTCTGCCTGGAACTGCACAGATGAACAGAGGTATCTAGCACAGAATCACAAGCAGAAACTAAACATGTCATTTCAATATCTAAGGACTACCGCTTCCTAAGCAGCAAGCTGAGAGATTGAGAGAGCAAGCAGCAAAAGGGAGAGAGAGAGAGAGATGAAAGGATGGGAAAGGGAAAAAACTAAGGAGGGGTACCAGTTAAAAGAGAATAGATAATCACATAGAGGAACAAGCAAAACAGAAGCATGAATGTTTAAATGAGACAGGGAGAGAAGGATGGATGAAAAAGGATTAGAAGGTAAAAAATGGGAATGAAGAATTTCCAGAGGTAAAATTGAAATAGAAAAGCATACAACAAAAGGAGAGTTTCATTAAAAAGAAGGAAGGGAATTATAGCAAGGCAGGCACAGAAATGAGCATTTGCTGTAAAGAAAGCCTATGACTGGAATATTGCAAAGAGAACAATGAGGTGACCCATGCCCAACAATTTTCACTGTTTCTCATGATTGCCGAGATGCTAACAGCTACCCTCTCCAAATCTCCTCTTTCCCGGGATACCCTTTCTTTTTTGAAATGTTCCACTTCAAACACAAAATTGAGGCAGTTTCACCAACAGGGACTACATCCCTGCTGTGGTGAGCTTTCCGATTGAGTTGGCTGCTCCAAACAAGTCTGAGTCTTTTTCAGTCAACAACAGACACTTCCTTTAATGTCTATTACCTGCTTTCCTATTAATGTTGTTGTTATTATTATTACTACTACCACTTTGTTGTAGAAGTTCATTCAGACCTTGATCATGGTCAAATTCAACTGTGATAATCATTGTCAGAAAATCTTCCAGTAATAATAAGTAAAAGAAATAAAGTTATTCCTCAGTGCAACTAAAATATTATTTGAAAAATGTACTTTTTGTCAGGAAACTTCCATTTACTGAAGCTGTTCCTGGAAATTTTTTAATCTGGCAAGGAGACAAGATGGACATGTAGCAATTCACTAAAGCTGAGCTTTAGGTGGATGACACTGGTGTTGACATCACTGCAGTGTCAGACAACCATTCAGTGTGATGGTTACAGGGAAAAAGAAAATTGGGTTTGTATCCCTTGAGAAAGGTCATCTCTGCTAGCACAGTGCTTCCTAATATATTGTTGAGCCATTAAAGGAAGAGTGCCTCCTACGGACTCACTGCCTACACAGCTGGAGGAGATATTTGAACAACAATACTTAGAGGACTGTCTTGCAAAGGCTGATCTGCCCTAGACCTACAACCTTACAAGAACCCAATCGTGAACAGAGGGAGCAGCTGTTTAGGATTCTAGCAGATGGAGAGCCCTGGATCTACACGTGTGCACATAGGGATGTGCTCCCTTGGAGTATGTGTTGTCTGTCTCTCGTGAACTTTCTTTCTTTTGCTTCTGTATTTTCTAGTTGTCTTCATGGTTGTTAGGCCTCTGCTCTTTTCACTTTTTATTGTTCCTCCCAACCCAGCCAAACAAGGCCTCGGGTTCACTTTTCCAAATCAGCCTCCACAAACTTGACTAGCCAGATCTCCACAGGGAACAAAGTCACATAGATTTCTGTGACAAAACCCATTGATCTGACAGGGGCTGAGATAAATCTGCCTCAAAAAGTTAAAGCAAAAGAAATCCGGATCCGCAATGCAAGATTTCAGTGACAAAAACAGGGAGCTGACAGGGACTCAGACAAATCCATCCATGCTGAGTGACTATGCATCCGTTCCACACACAACTGCCTGCTTAAAGAGATAGTGATGAGAGATCCCTACACAGCATCTAGCATGGCATCGGCATTTGTTAGGAGATTAGTGTCGGGAGGGAGAAATACCCAATTAAAGAGGTATTACAGTGCCATTGGGGGATTGGGAGTAAGTAGCAATAATCATGCCAGCCACTGCCACAATAACAGTGCTGTGAAGGAAAAAAAATGGAATGCAAAAGAGTTTGAAGAAGAAAGAGAAAGCAGAGAATATTCATGGATTTGGAACTGTAGCAATGAAATAGCTCAAAAGAAGATAACCAGCTCAGACTCCAATTTAAAAATGTGTGGGAGCAGGACAAAAAGCAGTCTATAGAAGAAAGGCAACTGCATCATTCAAGGTCCACGTGTTCCTGTCCAGCTAGGAGAGATGCAGCAGAAGCAGTGGCTGCAGAGTGATAGAAGCTGGTGCTCAATACAGACTATTGGTGCAATTAATTTTTTTTAAAAAGGGATGGATTAAGAAGGGGACTTGTAGCTAGTGTAGTAGCCTCATGCTTGGAAAACTCTGACTCCATTTCCTGCTATGTTGTAGGCAAGGTGCCGAAAGTGAGGCTTTTAGATATTTAAAGATGACGATTTGCAGAAACAAACAGTGTCTAATTCCCACTGAAATCAATCAAAAGGAAATAGGCTCCTCAGGGCTTTGCAATTCAGCGGTTTGAATTGCAGTTATGCATTTCATGTGTTTCAAAAGTGTGTCAGTCAACTCTGCATCTGTAGGTTTCTTAAGGACCTTTAAAAACTTGTCTTTAGTCTCTGTGCCCAAACTTCCAAGTTCTAAAGAGAAGATTAGAGCTGCCCACCTCAGGGAGGTGTGATAAGGAAAAATACATTAGAGACCGTGAAGAGTTCATCTGCTAAGGCAAAGGAAGGACATGTAAGGGCCTGAACTGTTAATAAAGACAGAGAAGGACTGGCAGAGGTTTGCGTTTGCCAGAGGCATTCAAGCCAAGATGAGCCAGTGGAATGGGCAACTGACTTTTCCACACACTCCCAGAGCAGCTCTCCTCACACAACAGTGTAGCCATGGTATAGCTGGAGGGGAAAGGAGGTGTGGACATGAACAGTGAAATGTAGCCGCAGGGGTGTGGCAGACGACTCTCCCCGAGTCAGAAATGTAACAGCTATGCTGACTCCATCAAATGACAACTGCCTGATGTGGGGCCAGCTGTTTCACCTCGCCATGCTCCCCAACTAACTGGAGAGCATGGGTACTCGGCGGTCTTTACAAACTTCTGCAAGACCCTCATCAGCTTCTGTGTTAGTGCTGGCAGACTTGAGACTTCTGAGGTTGAATTGCGGCTGATGCCAGTAGCCTACCGTGTTAGTCAAGGCACTAACTCCATGTCCTCCAATGATAAAGTGCTGGCAACAGTTGTCACAAAACTTGCCACTTACTAGAAGAAGATCCCCATTTGCACACGCTTGCTGTGGAACATGTTGGGAAGATGCTGCTGTTGGATTTCCCTCTGACTGCCCCTACCAAAGGCATTGGCATGTATCCTGCTTGCTGGCTTTCTCACTTTCTGTGCTATCTGCTAACCATTCCATCTACTCAGCTTCTTTCAGGTTGCTCATCAGTTTTCTTGCCTAGGAACACAAAACAACAGAAGCATTTCATGCACTGAAGTAGTTTTTCTGGAAGGGATAAAACCCTGCTGAGCCACGTGCTCTATTTGCAGCTTGGAGCACAAACTCAGCTTCCCGTAAGCACCAATCTTTTCAGATACAATGCACACAATGGCAAAATGAGAATTGGCTTTGATGTAGTGATGGGTCTTTTAGGAAGCATAAGCTACTGGTTAAGGCAGCATAACCGACAGACCAGAGCACTCTTATGGGTCGAGCATTACATTTTCAGCTTGCCAGATGCTGCCTGAGTCTGGACCAAGCTTCTGACCAAGCAAGAGTTTCTCACTTTTGGCTTCCTGGCAGATTTCAGTGCTGTTTGAAAGCAACTTGGTAACCTTAGACTCAGACAAATCTAATGACTGCATAGAAATGCAATCGACGCACGGGTAACTGAGAAGTTGGGACATCATGTGGCAGCAAGGGACCTTCTGCTAATACTAGCTACAGGTGATTCACCATTTGGCTTAGAAGGTCTAGGACTGGTTTAGTATCTAAAGGAGGCGTGTGGGATATAACTATTAATAGTATCCGTCTCTAGTACATTTCCTTACAGTGTCATTTAATGCTTAGAAAAAGCAATCTCATCACGGAGTCATTCTGCTGCTGCAGCCCATCACTTCAAATGACTGTGGATTCAGAGAATTAATATAATGGGTGAACAATGCTCAGGGAAGCTCATGTGCCAAGAGCAAGTTGTAAGACCTAGTGCGTGCTGCAACTGCACGATGCATTTCTTGGATGGAACAGACAAAGGCAGCACCTCCTTTGAGGCTTTCTTCCCTACCCAAAGCTGTCCTACAGAAGGACAGACTGCCTTACCCCACAGACATTCCTGTGCTGGCCCTTTAAATGTGGCAGTGCAAAGCAGCTGGAGGCCATAAGTAGCCATTTGGCAACTAGCTCCTGTCTGCTTTGTGACCTCTCCTTTGCTGGTAAGCTATTGTAGCTTTTATACTCTTCTCTACTTGCTCCAAAAGAGATGGTGCTTTGTTTCTCTGCCGGTTTTTGGTTTATATTGTGGGTTTTTTACTTTCATCAGTAATAATAAAGAACGAAGAAGTGGGACGTAGAGAGCGAAGCACTTAAGTTCTGCAGCCTGCAGGTGATGCCTTGTGGTGATGTATGGTCTGCTAAGGGGGGTGTGTACTTTAACATAACACTTCCTGGGATTAGAGGAGTCTAATTAATATTAGAAATGTCATTATGGTAATGTATCAGCCCCTTACTGTGGTTAAAGAGAAAAAACTTTCCATACAACCCTGGTATTTCAAATGTAATATTCCAAACCCCCCATTTATAATGTCCTTTGTTAATTAAGAATGTTCTTCACAGTCGTATCCTGTTTGTCTCATATCACCAGGCTTCTTAGTTTGTGGTAACTGGTACCTCTGAAATGATAAGACGATAAATGTTTCACCTCTAAGTTTTAGTCTTAACTCACAAATATGTTTCATCTGCTCATTGTCTGAGCTGTGGAGATACCAGTACTATTTCAGCTACAAGACAGAGGTGTTGAGTACCCTGAAAGGTTCTAGAGCTGTGTAAAGTATCGCTATTATTGCTGGTTTTATAGGTAAGAAAAAGCATGTTTGCAGCAAACAACAAAAAAAAGTATTTCCCAGCTTTGAATGTGATGTATAGAAAGAGCGATATTGTTCAGCTGTTATGGTACCTTGTAACAGTGAAATACAAGGTGTTCCTCAAGTTCCTTTGCAGCTGCAAAGTGTCCCTCCTGAAGGATTAGGTATGCCAGCTGGTTTGGATGTAAATCATAAGTATGTGCATAGTTAGCATTTTACAAGCCCAGGAAAGCCATTTGTTCAAGCGCCATCTTGAGCCTTCACTTCCTAGGAGGAACTGTTGGGTTGTCTCTCTGCCTGCTCTGGGAATGCTCGCTGTTTAATTTAGCTGTGAACGGGTTTCCTTTGCTCTGTTTAGGACTATTTTCTTAAGAGAGATTAAACTGTACTTCAGGTACTAATGTGCCCTAAAAATAGGAAACAACTTACTGAGGGTTTCATAGCAATATTAATCTGGAGCAGGTGTTTGCATCAAAGTATCATAAGCTAGGTCTCCTTAAATCAAGGTACCGACTTAAAATCTCGTATTTGCAAACATAGACATTTATAGAAACCACAGGAGTATGTATATTTAGGTTTTTTGAGCATAATAGACATACATATACTGCAGGTTTTTACTGCTTTCCTTTTCAATGAAGTATTCTAGAAATTTTATTTTTAAATTAGATTGCTGTTTGATTATGCAATCCAGACGCTGGAGCTTTAGTGAAAGGCTCAGATAGGATTAGGTCCCTGATAAAATAGGTGAGACTTGACGGTGGTATTTTAGGGAATTCACTTGGATTACTTTTTTTGCTCCTTTCCTCCCCAGTGCATTTATTGTGATTGTCACCAGTGCAATGGGTGCACAGGCCGTTAGACCGATACCACTGGTTTAGCTGTACCCTAAAAATAAACACGTGCATAACCATATTATTCTGACTGGCAGGCTCTTTGATCTGAGGCAGGGAGCAGACGTTTGGGGACAGCAGATGAGCTGTGTTATTTTCATGGGGTTGGTTTTTGCTAAGGCTCCATTGTAAGAGTCCGGAGGCTGCTGTCAGAAGCAGTATCCTCTCTCCCGCGCTCCAGAGGGCT
>WEIS01003679.1:0-12423 GCA_013389965.1 Todus mexicanus | reverse complement strand
GCAAAAATGATTGAAGATGAACCTGAATGCTTTTCACCTTTGCTCGTCAGGCAATGGGATCTTTCTGTGGCTCAGTCTGCCTGCTGCTGACATAGTTTTTGCTATCTACCAGCACAACAGTAGTGTTGGATAGTATTAATGTGTTGACAGGGTAATATACATATCTATCGCTCTGCAGTCACACTCAGTTGCGTGCTTCTTAAGTACAGCCTAGTATTTTATCGCTGTTTTGCCTGTGGGTCTTAGTGAGCAATCTTAAGGTGCTGAGGTCGGAATTAACAGTCTGTATCGGAGGCTGTGTCCTCAGCGGAGATTTTCTCATTAACTGATGATAAACTTAGGTATCCTAGTAGGTTTGCACATGCTAGTGTGGATTCTCCATAAGTGATTATAATACGTGTGTATCCCTGAAGGATGTATGCATGTTGTTTACCAGTAGGTGTGTAAAATTGTTCTGCCAATTTAACGCAAAAAATATTTACTTTAGATGCATCTTCTGAGACTGAAGAGGCAACACTGGAAATGTGTAATAATTACTCATGGAAGGCCAGTATCTAAGCATGTCAGAAATTAATTTGGTGGAATGTGTATGTGGTTAGTTTGGATACTGATGCTATCTTGATAAGTGCTTTCCTTCGCTTTTCCTGACTCTTTTTCATGCAGAATATACAACAACAACTGTAATGTTGATTTAATGAAGGTTGTTGGGAGTTTTTTTGAGGGCATATATATAATTGCAGGGAAATAAAACATCTGTGCAATATATATTGCATATCTGTATCTATCCTTAATTGTTACAGTTTTCCCCTTTGTATTTTCAGAACTGGAGAGTGCGGAGTGTTATTGAATCTTTATTGCTTCTAAGATCCTGGATTGGTATTTGGAGATAGTGGGCTATATAACATCACTGATGTAACTTTGCTTTCTGTGAACTGCAGCTTTAAATTTCTAAAAAGTCAAGGCAGCATCTGAAAATAAGAAGTGGGTGCTGACTTCACTTCCTGGAGCCTTTGCTTTTGTTCTTTCTTGGTTTTAGTCTAAAATAAGTAATTCAGAATAAAAGCCTATTTTTGTTCTTTGTGGGTGGAAAAAACTTATCACCCTCGGTTCTCACACTGTGCACATCACCGTGATGTGTGTGCACCCGGTGTTAGTATCTGGGAAATACCAGATAAACCTTTCAATTACTAACATCTACTGGTGATGGATCAGAAGTGGGAATAAAAGTTTCTCTTTAAAATATGGAAATTTTCAGGTATTTTCAGCGTTGTGTTTTATGTCCTTCAGATGGGAAACTAATGTCAAGGGATCGCCTGAACCATTGCATGAAGAAGGCCACACTTACTGTAGAATTGAGATTTTTTTATAACAGATGGACATGAAACACAAGGGCTTAGGTGAAGGTGTGCTGTGATCAACTGAGGGGGCAAGTGGAATTTCTAGAGTCCACAGAGGAGATATTTAAATTACAGAAATAGAAAATAGAGCTTATGAGGTCATTTCTTCCTTTTTCCTCTGCTCCCCAAGGCAGGATTTGTAATACTTAAACCATTTTTGACAGATGACTGTTTAGCGTGTTCAGAAAAATTCAAATGATGGAGACTCCATAACTTCCCAAGGCAATCTATTCCAGTGCTCAACTGTCCTCACCATTATTCACATTTAACTTGTGGAGGACACAAAGGCTGATAACGTCCATACTAAAAGGAAGGGGCATATAGAAAATACATAATCTTTAATTTCAGTGCTTTGTGGCATAGCTTGGGTACTTGGAAAAAAGCAGCTGCTAAATCACCATTTCCAGAGCTGCTTGTGAGACGGAGGACTCAGGAACACCCCCTGCTGTGTGATGTGAGACAAGAGCATGGGTGCCAACACTTTCCTTGTTCTCCCAGAAATTTTACATAGCTAGAAATTATTAATTTTGTCCATTTTTCTGGGATTTCAAGACATGTGCAGACCATATGCAGTGAGTAAACAAGCATGAGAGATCTACAGGAGGGTGGGACAGCACCATATGAAGAGCAACTGCAGCTGCAGGGATATTTAGCACCCATCTGTGATGTATACTGGGAGGGAAGGGAGAAAAAGAGGAAGGAATAGAAATATATGCTAGAAGGGCTGAGAGATATTAAAAACATTTCACATAAGAGAGGCAAAGATGCATTGGAAGGGTTTTAGCGTACTGGTAGCTGTATGCTGTTGTCAAAGTAGAGATGCAGAAGCTCAGTACAGTTTGTGTTTGTGTCAGTTCTCCTCTGCAGAAGCGCTGCTATGTGAACTGGAAATGGCGATGTGGTAAGCTGTCACACAGGGCATGTTTCAACCATGAGTTATAATTCGTGTTGCATTTGTGAAGGATTCTCAAAGAGTGGCCCAACATGGTTCTTCTGGACTAGCAGCTGACAGCTTGTTCTGCAGGGCTGAAACTGTCCCTTACTGTGTTCTGTTCCTTATCCACACTTTGTGCTGCCACCAAACACACTGTAAGAGGAATGACATGTTTTTTTTCTAGTGAAATGGGATCTGAGAGGAACATCCACAGGCCTAGGAAGGTGTGCTGCTAGGGTTTGTCATGTCGCAATCACAGCTGAGGGGTGGCCAGAGCTGTTGACAGCTAGGATGAAAAAAGCGCCAGCCACGCTGCCTTGCTCTTAGGATAGCTGGGTGTCTCAAAGATCAGTTAAGTGTCTTTGGTGGACAATGGCCATCTGGATTTCTTCAGATTCTGGGCTCGAGCGACTAGCTGGTCTTGTGCTGTTTAGCAAGCCATTATTGAAGATCAGGAATCTGAAGCAGACAAAACCACCTGAGACTCTGGTTCAGTGCGCTGCACTGTTGTTTATTTTTCTCCTAGATGCACACAGGGTGCTCCCACTGTAATTACTGTGCCTAGCGTATGTGTGCTGGAACATCCTTTCTGAGATGGCCTGAAAGCTCTCCTTAGCCAGGACCTTTGTTTCTCTTGTTGGAGGAATGTGGACATTCCTACCTTCTGCCACTCTTGTAGCTCATGCAAGGTAGCTACTGAACCGGGAGCAGCTCGATCCTGTGTGACAGCACCTCTCTGACAGGTAGCTAGTTTTTCTAATGGTTTCCTGGCATCTTGGACTAGCAAGCCCTTTTCCGTCCTCCAAACGTCATTGTTAACATTTTAACTGATGACTATTAAATTTTACTGTTGCATTTGGTTTGGATCTGCTGCAATTGAAACTTGACTTTCTCAACCGGTTGTTACAATGCCATCTGCTGGAAGGGATCAGAGAGCACTGCCTTAGTCAACCTCCAGCTCAGGTAGCCTTCCCCGAGCTCTCTTTGTGGCTGAAGCAGATAAGATCTTCCCTCAGCTCTCATCCTCTCAGATATTTCAGTGCATCAGTAATATGTTAATTAAAATAGCAAAGTGGAGAAAATCTAATAGATATCTCCAGGTTATACAACTACCGTAGACCTGAGCACATATTTAGGTACAAAAGGGTTAACTGCACATGGTTTCATACTCGCATAGGAAAAGAATAACACCTTTTTCTTTATCAGCCATTTTGGTGCTGCCTTTTTTTAATCATTTCAGGCTTTGAACTCCTGCTCTGAAAGAGAGTCTCTGTCTCTTCATCTTCAGTGGCTGCCAGGTCTGGAGGCCTAATCAATGCAGGTTATTGATAGCAAATCAATTAATGCAGACAAAGGATCAAAATTAAAGAGCTTTCACTAAATTAATAACTGATTCCAAGTCTTTTAACAGAGTGCCTCAGATAAGAGTAGCTCAGTCTTCTGGGACAGCAGCTTCCAGTCCTATTTCCAAAGACAATCAGCTGGAGAAAGCAAGCTCTGCTTGTACATTTATTTCCCCATTTAAATAAGCTGTTTTGTTCAATAGGAAGTGTTTAAAATCTGAGCCTGGAAAAGCTGCTAGGAAGCAGATCTGAACTGAATAGAGCAGATTTATCTGCATAAGGATGTCATGGTCTTGGTCAGCTGATTTGGGGAGGATCAGTTATTTGAAAAGCCAGATTTATATAAGATACCAGCCAACACCAGAGCTAAGGTTCACTTCAATAGCAGATATATCTGAAATTGGATTAGAGATGTGCTCAGAAACAACTAGATGCAGAAAAGCCTAGAATAATTTGAAGCTCCTGCCAGCCCTAGCCCTTCTGCTCTATGGTGTGCTCTCCTGAGAGAAGGTGGGCCAGGCTCAATCCATACTCCTTGCATTTGGTTTCCCTGCCCTATTCCCTGCCAGGAAGGGTCAGACAAGTTGACTGACACTCCTGTAACAGCCCCATGGCCCTCAGGCTCTCCTAGGGGGCTGGAGACCTGACAGCTGGCAGCTCCCTGACGGGGAACTGCAGCTTTTTACCTTCTCTCCTGCTTTGACCTAGGGAAACTCACCAACAGTGTCACACAGGAAGGAGAGCATCTCTGGTAGTTTCTATGCCTGTAGTGCTGCCTGCTATCTCCTCCTATTTTCCTGCTAAATAAGGAGGAAATGTCAGAATTCTTTGAAATGTCGGAAACTCTCCTGCTGTGATGGTGATTAACAGGGATGGAGCTGGGAAGTAGATTACAGGAGTGCAAAGACAGCGTGTAGCTCACTGAAGATGAAGAATAGTTCAGGTCACTCCATGAGTCCTCTCTCAGTGCAGTGAAGGCACTATCGTCCTGTTTGGGTCTAACTGAATTGCATCAGGTCTGTGTGCGACCAGTGCTTGATGCAGTCCACACGGGGCTGGATGCCCCTGGTGCTGTGCCAGCCAGCACAGAGGTCTGTGGGCTGAGCAGCAGAGGGGTGAGCAGTCTGCTAGCACTTGCCAAAGGACCATGAGAAGGGGTCCAGTGGCTTGGAATTGTTCATTCACTTGATCTCGTGATGCCAGTGCAAATTCTGAATTAATTTCCAGTAGATTTTGATTGTACGCCTAATTGCAAGCCATTATGTGGTAAAAATTTTTTTTTTATATGCTGTATGAAAGATTCCTTGTGAGTGAAATGGCTGCAGCTTCCACAACTTCTGACTAGAAGCTTGTGCCAGAGACACTGATATTTAGATGAGTATACAGAGATTTACAAATGTAGCCCTTGTCGTTGCTGATAGCAGAACTGTGTCTGAAGTCCAAGCTTATTGGGTCAAATCTCATGTAATCAAAGGATCATCATCTTTCTGCTATGCTGTGTGCTGCTTTCTGCCTTTTGCCACCCATTGCCTATTCTGTTGCTGGCAGTGAAATCCAGTCTGTTCTCTTCATCTTCCTGCCTCTGAACTTAAACCAGTGACACAGGGATGTTTGCTGATCTAATCCACTGTTGATGATCAGCTCCTGCCGAAGAGTTACTGAACTGGAGACATGATGTGGAGGCCAATGGACATTATAGTCAGCAGCCCATTATGGTTGCAGCCCAAAGCTTCAGCTGCATCTGAGACAAGATCTAGGTTAACTCATCACCCCGAATCGGATGGATGAGTTGTAATGCTGTGAAAAGTGGTTCTCTGAGAAGTACAGTGCTGCTGTTCTTTGTTTCTGTGCCTGTCGGGAGTGACTGTCGTCGTTATACTGCACCTTGCTTACTTCAGGCAGAGTTTGCAGCCCTTAGATGCTTTTGCTTTTCTTCCACTGCTTTCAGTTTCCTCCTACAAACGCCTGCGCTGACTGCAGTTCTCTGCAGCCGCATGTCTCAGTAACTGCTTAACCTAGAAATTCATTGCTAAAAAGATCTGACATCATAACACCCTGGAAAAAGACTCCTTTCTCCCCCTTCCCCCTCCCTAGTCCTTCTCTTTCTTTTCCCAGGATATATGAAAAGCTGTACCTACCAAATCAAAATCTATTTGATTTTTGTAGTCCCTTGATAACTGGGCAGCTGATCTCTATCACCCGGCTAAGGCTTATCTGCTGCCTCCAGCCTCCCTGCTGTAGCAATTGGTTCCTGCGGGGACAGCGATGGGTTATAAAGTGAGACTGATATCATGGTCAAGGCCTTTTGCTTTCTAACTGTGACCATTGTTAGCGAGATGTTCCTGAGTAAGCAGCTTGGTTTTCTGGGAGGACTGGAAGGAAGAACTGGGCCTCTGGGATTTAAAGGTTCAAATATATATTTTTAATCCTTCTTTTTTTTTTTTCTTTATGGTGTGAAGTGATGTCAGGGAGCATACGGGGTCAACAGCATGGGTTAGAGCCAAGGTAGTGGGCTGGTGGTTTTGCTTTAGCTCTTAAAGTTTCCAGGTGAGATCTTGGCCTTGCTAGGCAGGCAGTGACCCACGTGCATTTTGTTCATTTCACCCTGTTCTGAAAACAGTTCTATGAGAAGGAAAATTACAACTGCTGTACTTAGTATATTACTCGCTAATTTTTAACTGTAATTGTAATTTTTCTCTAACTTTTGAATGAGTTTACCAGGGTGCTGTAGAGGCTGCAGATCCTTATCTGCACAGCTGGCTGTAGGTAGCACGCTCCCAGCTACATAACACTAGTAGGATGTGGGAATAAGAGTGTTCCCACCCCACCCCTTCTGGCTCAACCATATCTTAACCGTGGTGATTCAGTGATCTGGAGCCACTGCTAAGGGCTGTGCTCATCTTGGCATCTTTTAATAACTAAGGTGGGAGATGAGGAAGCAGGGGCAGTCATGGACACAACCGTGCTGGTGTTATTTACCTTGTTCAGCCATCATGTGTAATCAGATTTCTCTTGCTTTAGTTGGGCACTAGCTTGGGGAGAGAGGGAATAGAGTTAAACCAAATTGCCTTTCTTCCCAGGAACTGAGCAGTCTGGGCAGCACAAGCAGCCTTTCTAGTAGTTTGGTTCAAGACTAGCTGGTAGTAGAAATAAAATGGTGTTTTGCTGTCCTAGGGAGAACGGTAACACAGGGTAGTTCTTGCAATGGGTGGTGTAAGAAAAAAGCTGAGTTACATGAAGTGAGGCAGCTGATGGGTCTTAGACAAGTGACAGAGATCAGGTGCAAGAGGTGTGAAAATCAAAAAATGAGATAGTAATTATAACAGCTTCTGGGAAAGACCTTCCCTCCACACACTTATTCCCAGCAGAAGTCGTTGGCCTATATATCGCACCCCTGTTTCAGCAGCAGCCCCTTGTGTTGCTTAGGGGCCCCAGCAGAATACAGAGGGTCCACAGCTGCTCTGCCATCCTGCCCATCAGCTCTCCTGGGCAGCTGCTGCTTTGGTGAAGTGTAAAGCCACCCCCCTACTCTTCTTATTCTGCAAGCTGTTTTTAAAATGAGCACAGCCAGGCTGGCAATATGTTTAAGTGTGGTTCTGCTTATGGAGGAAGGTGATGTGGAGACTTCACTCCTCACTTTTCAGTTTCTTCTTCTCTAGTTCTGTTATTGTCACGATACTCTCACCCATCACTAGCAATCAGTACTGGCACAGCAATAGCCAGGCACTGGCAAGCAGCATCACTTTAGCGGTGTGTATATTGTCTGATTCCTCTCTTCGCTGGGTTGGTCTGCCACGTACGTACCAGCAGGTCTGTTCTGGCCACAGGCTACCTCATTTCTAAACTAATACACATGAAATGGTGTAAGAGTTAGCACGTTGAGTACTCGCAGACTGGCTGCTTGCTCTATCAGGCTGTTCTCCCTGATGAGACTTAGACAGCTGAGTTAAACCCTTTCTGCCAGGCTGATAAATATTATTTTGGCATTGCTCCTCAGCACTCCCATTGACCGGTGGGATAAATGTAAGATTTTTTTTGGCTTCAAGTGGGCAAAACTGTTCCAGTTGGTGGTCTTTGTGCCTTCAACAGCCTAGAGCAAGCCAAAGTCTTAATGTACTGTAGGACTCCGTAGCTTGACTCTGATGGTGATGCTCAGACATCCAACAGCATCAGCTGGATGCGTCTGAAACATTGCCTGCTGCTGAGTGGGTTATGAGCCCCCTTCTTTGCACCTAGGCCTTGGGCAAGGAGGCTTTGTAGTCCTCTTTTGATAAACCCTGACATGAACTCTGGTTTGAAACAAGTTCAAGAATAGGTGTTTGCAACAGAACTGCACTCAGGAAAAAGCCCAGCTTCTTACATAGGTAGTACTTCTATGTTGTCTAGACAGAGTATTTTATACTCTAAGATTGTGTAATTGCAAGTGGTCAAGATACCAAAGCTCATCTCAGGCAGTGAATGGCTGTATGGAGGTATTCTCACTGAACAGTGAAGTGGTTTTGTTTAAACCACCAGAATGAAGAGCTATTACCTTCCCAGTGATTTAAACCATTAGAGTTGAATTAAAAGGGTGTGTATAATATGTTGCCACAGCCCAGCAGACACGGTAATTTGCTAAGCCGAGAAAACTTCACTGTTTGCAATCACATGGCCATGCCATGTTTCTCCTCTGGTTGAATTAAAGTGACTTGATTACAGCTGCATAAACACTTGAGCTTTAAAAAGGCTTTTAAAATGTGCATGCTCTTATATGTCTGCATGTGTCAAACCTCAACAGCCAAATGCAGGAACTGGGTGTGCAGATACATGGGCTTTGCATCCTCACAACAACACGTGCCTGTTCCAACATCATGTGTGTACCACAAGGGTGTCTGGAGTATGTGCTTTTTACCAATGGATTTCTACAGCAGAAGTAAGATTGTAGGACAGGAATTTCCAGCATTCATTCGTGTCTGATATCGCTAGTTGGCAGAGTGTTGTGGTGACAATGAGAATCTTTCTTCCTGTAAGAAATGTTCTGTACATACCTATTTCTTCTCGTCTCCCAGTACCTTCTAGGACCAATCTAAAGACCACTCAAAATCCAGAGAGGACCACTTAGTGTTACAGGTTTTCAGTGCTTATAAGGGGCAGAGCCTTCTGTGTTAAAACTGTGATTGAGTCTTCCCTTTGTTGTACTTTTCCATTCACAACTGCCACAGATGTCCTTGTGTTCATCAGCTAAAAGCTTGTGGAGAGCTCAGCCAGCCTTATAGCCCTGGCTGCAGCAAAAGGTCTGAAGTTCCACCTGTGTTTGGAAGTGAACATTCATCGTTCAGCTACCAGAAGTGAGTCCTTGCTGGTTGGTTGTTTTCACATCAGAAATGGCAGCAAAAAACTCTCCTGAGACTTTGTTCTGTGAGTGTTCCCTGTGGACAAAGGGTCAGCTGGTGGTAGAAGTGCCAGATTATCTCATGGGATGGCCTGTGTCTGCAAAATGCAGCTGGAGTCCAGATCTTGAGAAATACAAATCTTTGCATTATTCTACCCCTGGAAGAAGAAAACAAGGTCTAGCTAGAGTATTACAGAACTCCGACACATCCCACTGTCATTTTCTTTGTTGTGGATACCCTGAACAGTGTTGCCTTCCCATTAAGGCAATGAAGTCTGCAAAAGGCAGTAAAATGACTTCAGGATTGTTGGAATTTCTGTAGCGTGGCAGCAAGTCATTGTATAGCAGTTAATAGAAGTAAAACCATTCGCCCTTATAGTATGGTAGCGTGTCCTGTCTCCAGTGCAAATGCAAACTCTGATCAAATAGATGTGCTGAGTGAGAGCTGGGAGCTGAAAGGATGGCACAGAGATAGTGGCAGAGCTGAGAGGAGCCTGACCTTGCTGAGCTGCTGCCTGTCAGAGCCCTGCCCACTGGAAGGTACGGTTTTGGCAATGACAGTTTAGGATGCAGCTGGGCGTTATTTTATATCTAGTGTGTGATTTGAAAGTAGTCAGGATCTAAAAAGCTACCAAGAGCAATGACACTGAGCTGCCAGCGTTGACAGAAGCACAGGTTTGAGCTGGCACTGAGAACGGGAAACTGTGCTTTAAAAATTATGATGCATTTGTGAAGGATTCTCAAAGGCCACCACTGACCTACTGAGTCAGGTAAGAACTCCTAAGAGAAAGGTGAGCACAAGTGACCGCTACAGTCCAGCTGTTGGATACCACTGTTGTCTATAATGGAAGCAATTCTGATTTTTGCTTCTTTAGGAGTTCTCAGTGTTGCTTGCAGGAAAATCAAATGGCAAAAATCCCTTCTCCATCCCCTGCAGTGAGTGATTCCACATACATCTGTCAAAAAAAAGGGTAGCGAAGGATTGCACTGGGCTTACATAGGATTTCTGTTTCTTAGGCCATGGAAAGCATTGCTGAATTTCTCAGTGCTAAAAACTCTCTGACTTCATTTGCTAGGAGAGAATGTGGTAGGGGACAGGCTTCTCTGTTCACTGTCAACAACAGAGGAGAGGAAGGAGCTGTTTGCAGGTGGGTGGGAGATGGTACCAGTGCAATTAAAAGAAATAATAAAAGCAGGGACGGAATCACTCACCTCTTTATGAGCATTTTATAGTGCCTGAAATGAGCAAGGGCATAGGTACTCTTATGACTTTGTGACGCAAGGAACTCCCCATTATAAATCCTGCTTTTCTGTGCAATAATGCTTTTTAAATACCACTTTCCTTCTCTTCCCACTCCTTGCAGAAACAGTGCCTCTTTATTCCTTGTAGAATGCACACACACACTTTTTGCAAAGTGCACAATCCCTTATTAAATTGAAATTCAAAATTTCAGCCTGACTTCCCAAAAAGGTGGTGAAGCTCCGTGTAAGGTGGTTTATTCCATCTAACAGCTTCTCATCACTCCTTTCTCCTTTATCTCCAAGTTGTTGTTAAAGGAGCCAGTGCACTCTCACCATCCCTAGCTAGCAAGAAACTCAAGTCTCTTTGTTTAGTAGCACAGGCTTTGCCATATCTGTCATTTTAAGACTGTATTTAGAAGTACTGGCCACGTCATTGGGTTTTTTGGTATTTTTGAGAATGGTATTTATGTTTGCTATAGCCTGAATAGTGGCAAAAAGTGTGTAGTATATGTACTGAGAACAGCTCTGCAGGGACATCCAAGTGAAGAAGAAAAGACTGGAGAACGAATGAAAGACCCTAAATGTAGATTGGTCCAGTTGTGTGTATAGACTCCACTCCTGACAGAGAAAGAGAAGGGAGCCTGGCAGGGGGGAAACACTATTTCTGATCTGCATGCAAATATCCAGAACATGACTGCTTTATTTTCATGCCGTACATGTGTTCTTTCCTGCCTCCTCCAGTAGGATGTAATACTCAAATGGTTTCCTAGCCAGAAGTGTACTCTCTGTGTGTATGTGCATAAATACAGAACCTTCCTTCCAGTGTTTAAGAAATTTAAAAAAAAAAAAAAATACTCTCTGGTGACATTGATGGATTCCAGAGTGTGTGAATGAAGTTCAGTAGAGCCTGTTGAAGTACAGCTTCCCCTTCTGGAGTGGGGAAGCTGAGTAACAAAGTTGAGCTGACTTGACTAAGACAACATGAGAGGGAATTAGGAAAAGGAATCAGGACTTCTGTACTCGAGTCTTTGGCTTTCTCACAAGATCACTCGTCTGTCACTAACAGACTGGAAACATACGAGTCATGGCTTTGTCTTTAGGAAGAAGAGATTAAATCCAAGTGTTTAAGAAAAGTTTGGTCTGAAAGGCTCAGTGGCTGGTGCAAACTTTCTGCTTCCCATCATCCAGCTTTTAATTGCTATTTCTTTGTGGTTTGGTGTAGCATTCTGAATTGCAATGATGTGCTACTGCAAGACCATATAAACATTTCTCTGCCACTGTCTTGTATCAAATTCTTCTTTCAGGATGGGTCCATCACGGTATGAACTGCTAAGCATGACCGAGTGTCAGGGCTTGACTGCGAATGCTTGGAATCTTGGTGTAGCTAGAGATGTGATATGACCTGACATTTGCTCTGTGAAAAATGAGTGACTTGAGGCATATGTGGCTGTTGCGCTGTTCTTCCCCTTCCTCCTCCCACCCCCAGGTGAAGAGAAGGGGTAACATGTGGGTTAAGGTTTGCGATACTGCCTGCCTTGCTGACTCAGCTCCTCTGTGCTGGAAGAGGTTAATGAGGAAGAGCAAAAAGCAAGTTTATTTCACTGGTGATATGGGGACTTTTGGAAGAGAAGCAGGGGAGAAGGAAACAAGCTCTAGGTTCCTCTGCTACAAGATTGGTGCGGTTACCATTACTGCCTAATGCAAGCAGTCAGTTTGGAGATGTTTGCTGCTTTGTGCTCTCCAGTAAAACAGGAGTGAGCCAAGGAACAGTTGCCGCTATGCCTAGGAAATGCCAGAGTTGCAAATGTTGCAGGGTCAAAGTTCTTTCTGTTCCTCACTCTCTGCTCTCCATTGCTCAGTTGGACACTTTTTCTGGTAGGCAGAAAATGGGACACGAGTGTCTTAGAGCACAGGGCTACTAGAGCTAGGTGGTCTGCTAGTATCTGTCCTTGCTGGCTGTTCAGGATCCCTTGGTATTTCTGATCTGGAGTACCAGGGTGAGACTGGACTAATCTCTACATGAAACGGATTTTAGTGGTGAGGCAGCTCATTTTGTGGGAAAAGGAAGTACCATAAGGAAGAGCAGGAGTCCTGATTTCTTGCGCTACTCCAGTGGAAGCTGGTGAGATTTGCTGC
>WEIS01003678.1:0-17052 GCA_013389965.1 Todus mexicanus | reverse complement strand
TTGAGGCGCGGCCCGGCGCTGCGGCAGCACTCCACGTAGCTGCAGTAGAAGCTGGGGTGCGACAAGTAGCCGGTGAGGGCCGAGGCGATGCCGATGGCCAGGCCCACGCTGAGCGGCTCCAGCGCCGCCAGCCCCGGCAGCAGCAGCCAGAGCAGCCCCAGCGGCCCCGGCATGGCGGCTCCGCGCGCCCGCCGCTTCCGCCNACCCACATCCCTCAGCGCCAGCTCCACACGGCGTTTAAACCCTTCCAGTGATCATGGGGACTCCACTGCTGCCCCGGGCAGCCTGGGCCAATGTTTGAGAAGCCTTTCGGTGAAGAAATGGTTCCTAATGACTGAAGTTTTGAGGGGGTTCAATGCTGGTGTCAAAGTGGGGACAAGAATAAAGAACGCAGCAGCAGTCATGGTGACAACTGAAAGCCAGCCTGGCTCTGCAGGAAAGGAAAGTGAACCAGAATTTGCAGTATAACTTCCTGGAGTGTGGGGCATGAGGTTGTTGAATAGGATGGAAACCACATGTCGTGTACATTCAGGGGTAATCAGACTTATCACATTACTCCTTGGGAATCGAAAGTGCTGTGAACAGGGTAGTGCCACGTGGGTGGAGCGTTTCAGGAGAGCAATGCCAGCTCTGAGGGCAGCAGGAGTGGAACGTCACGGCATCTTAACCAAGCTGCTCATTGTTCTGGTGATTAACCAAGAACATAACGATGCTTGTTTTGGACTTCATTCAGAGTATGTTGTGCACCTAGAGTGACAGAGCCCAAAGGCTTCCGTAGCAGTGGCTGGAGCTCTGCAACTCACAGGACTGCCCATGTCAGAAAGCTGCTTTATTAAAACCAAGTTCTCTGAGCAGATACTTTGTCCTGACAACTTCATGATCCTTCATGAACCATCAAAAAAAGTGTGTTTGCAAAAGGGAACGACAGGCATGGAAACGGCTTTCATTGTCTCAGCAGACACTTTTATTTATTTATTTTTTAATGAAAACAATGTGAAAAGCACTTTTAAGCAATTCTCATTTTATTTTTAAAATCTAATTGGAAAAACACTGAGCAGCTTTATTTAGTATTCAAAATACGTGTTCAAGAGCTGACATCTCTCCTGAAACAAACGAGTGCCCTCTGCTGCCAACTGGCGAGCACCTAGGAAGTCTCGTTTTCCTCTGTTTTGAGAGTCCTTGCTGTCAGCTGCTGTCGAGGCTTGAGGTGGGCACAAATTTAGACTCTTGGGTCCTTATTCCAACTTTCCAGGCAGCTCTTTTTAGCTTGATGCATCCGGTCATCTGCGTTTGTGTGTGCTGAACACTAGATGGGGTGTCAGACAAAGGTTTTAGTCCGGGTTTTAGAGTAGAACAACTTTTGCTGAGCCATGGCTGCGAATAAACGAAGTGGGAAGAGTACAGAGCTGCAGAGCTGACCACTTGCATTATGAGACGTGATTTCTTGGGATGCCACCCAACTGGCCCTCGTGGCTGCTTGAGGGTTCACAGAGAGCAAGACCCTCGTAAGCAATTTCTGCTGGGGATCAAGAACAGTCAAAGTCATCCTACAAAGGAAGATGGAGAGTGGATAAATGAGGCTGTCTAGCTGGGATCTGCAAATTCTTGCCTGTACATCTGAATTAGAGGTGCAGGAAGGTTGCGGGCTCACCTCATAGGCTTTGGCATTCCCCTGTAGAAACAGAAGAACACTGAAATGGACTGTCACCCCTGAATGCCTCTGGGGTAAAGCATACTGCTAAGTTGTGTCTTGCTAAGAGTGAATAAATTTCATGTTTTATGGTCCACCCTTTCAAACTTGGGTGGCGTGGAGCCTCTTCTGACTGATGAGAAGTCCCTTGTACATTTTTCATCGTGGCCTCGTGTCTCCTCACAAGGATTCGTCAGCCTGGAAGGGACTGCATCTCCCAAACCACAGATAGGAAATGTGAAGTGATATGCTAGAAACAACACAGAGAAGGCAAATTACCTCATCTATGCAAAAAGAAGGGGTAGCATGGGACACATTGATAGATCTTCTCCTCTCCATGTGGGAGGGAGGTGGCATATATTTCCTATACAACAATAGGATGTATGCTGCATAACAGGTACCAGATGGGTGTTTAAAGAACCTTCAGCTGCAACATGTCATGCTGTTATCTCATTATCCCTTACAAGTTAAATGGGTTCAAGCTGGGCCTGGACATGGATGAGATGTCTAACAGTGGTGGTGGGGCTGACATTGATGGCAATTTCCTTGAACAGCTGTCTGGGAGCTCCAAGCGGAGCACAGACCCCATAACACACAGTCCACGGTGCAACATCTTGTTGCCTGTTGTGTTGTGCTGCTGAGCACGTTGGTCTTCTATCTCAATACCCTCCTGTGCCCTGGGCATAAAATTGGTATCTTGTCGTCTATTTACACTGCCCTCCTGACCAGCGCGAGGGGTGGTGGTGGTCAGCCAGCAGCGGATCATCTTCAAGCAGCTGCCACAAGCTGAAGGTACTGAAAATTTGTAGCAGAGAAGAACTTTCACAAAGTCTTTGGAGTGGAGTGGTCAGCTTGGGGTACCTGTGATTTGTGGCGTGGTGGGAAAGTGAGGGTGGGGGAAAGGGAAGGACGTGGCGGGGAATACAGAAGGGGGGAAGGTAGGATTTTTGAAGCAGTGGTGTGAGCTGGAAAATGTGGGATGCTTGCAGTGAGTAATTTGGGGTGCTAAAGATGTTGTGATGGGGAGGTAGTGGAGATGGCGTACAGGGGTTGCAAAGGCAAAGATAAGAGAAGCAGAGATGGAGTGCTTACGGCCAAGAATGAGGGGAGAATAAGGTCTCAGATGTGAGCTTTGCTTGGCCTTGCTCTGCTTATGGTGTATTGAAATTGTCTGTCACCCACCCACAGTCTGATTTGTACACTGTTGGTTTACAGTCAGCATTCTCAGGATTTTGGGCTCGCAGCTCTGTGGCAGAGAGCCTGGAGAATTTGGGATATGGCTGGTTAGCAGGGCTTTCTGGTCACGAGGCAGCATACCTCGCTGCTGGCCGGGGAGCCAAGAGACGCAATGTCTGCAGCCAGGGGACAGGGTGCTGCTAGAACTTGGTGTGGCAGCCCTGCCTTGAGCTCATGGGGTGCAGGAGGTTTCCAGGTAAGAACTGCAGGGTCAATGAATCAATGCTTTGCCTAGAAAAAGCTTATATTTTCATTGGAGAATGTTTAAGGTCTTTGGTATTGCCAAGTGCTGTACAAAAGAGGTTTGGTGACGGGACTGCTGTTAGGCACCAGGTGTTGGACTGGCAAGAGCTTCTAGCTGAAGGTTTCTAATTGCAGAAGAAGCAGAGACTCATTTTCCTCTACGTTCAGTTTAATTTCTACCTAAGCATGTATCTCCTCACCCTGCCTTCTGACTCTGGCTAGACGCTCTGTAACACTCGGAGTTTTTCTGAGGAAAGTTTGGTTTATTTTTATCCTTTTTTTTTTTTTTCCTTTATGTGTGGTTTGGGTTTGTTTTCTTTCCCTGCTTCAATTTCAGCATCATCTTCCACGTGCTCCTTATCTTAAACATAGAGACGAGGCAGTGCCAGGAAAGGGCCACCGCTCTGACGTACATCGGGATCTTTAAAGGGTGGGATTGTGGTGGGCTTTATCCAAATACAGCGCCTGGCTAAGCTCAGAGGGCTACACTAATGCTGTGGAAAGGCTCTGACTCACTGGAATGTGTTCATTGACCTTTCTATAATGTGACAGTAGCAATAACACAAGACACCAAAATCCCCATTCATGTTGAGCAAACATTGTCTAATCCTAGCAACACCCAGGGAGTCAAGAGCCTGTCATCCTTCTCTTGCAGGTAGGAAAATTGAGATTTGCAGATGGTGGAAGTTCTTCTTAACATAGTAGTTCATAGCAAAGGGTTTAGTAATTCTATTCTGTCTTTGAAATCATTGCTGAAGAGCTTGAGAAGGCTGAAAAATTCTTGTCTGAGGGTGCAAAATGACCCTTGGGTCAGTGTGTGCTGCTGTGCTTGGGAAGAGGGGCAGTTCAACAAGGAAAGCTTGGATGAGCTTGGGATTTGGATGATGTGGAACAGCATATACCTATCCAAATAGATCTGCCTGTGTGAAATCATTCCTGTGATCATGTGTGAATTTTTATCCTATTCTGATGTATTGGAAGGGTATTTTTATTCTGGTTCTTGTCTCTAGAAAATGCAGTTAAGAGGTTCTTGCCTGCAACAAGGAAAAATGATTTTCCATCTGAGTGCCCAGCTTTTTGTCTGAGTCCATATTGTGCTCAGAAACTGGTCTCACTGTGCTTTACAGAGTCAATAACCAGCCTTAAGTACCTTATGGTGGTTGGATGCCATGGTGGTCCAGACCTGAGCTTTACCTGGTCTACACTGGTACAGCTCATACCCACAGCAACATGGATTCAGCAGCTGAAGATCAGTCAAGGCTTCTCAATGCTAATGCCCTTTGACTGTGGTGAATGCTGAAAGTCTCTGCAGAGGGAGACAAATGTGGTTTTTAATCTGATACCAAGTGGTTTTTAATCTGATACCAAGTGGTTTTCAGGAGGTGGAGCTGCACTGGTCGTGTTACTTCAGAATGGGAGAGAAAGGAAAGGGAGAGGAGGCGTTTAAAGCCATGCTTGATCTACAATATTGGTGTGGGTGAGGGAAGCTACTGCCACATTTCTTCTCTGGGAACTTCCTTGAAAGGTGGTGTTTTGTAGCTAAGTGCAAGGTGACCAGCTGGCAGGGCACTTCTCTGCTCCTTATAGGGTGAGACCTGGTGCTGAAACCCACTTGATGTTTCAGTTGAGCAATGCTAGATGGAGAAGGTCTTTCTCAGAACAAGTGCAGGGAGTTAAGTGCCCAGTAGGCAAATTGAGTCTGCTCTTCTGCAGACCACTGTGTACTCCAGAGGGAGAAGGGATGGAGGGAGGCAGTCCCTTTGGCTTTGGACAAAATCATAAAATCATAGAGTCATTTTGGTTGGAAAAGACCTGTAAGAGCATTGAGTCCAACTGTTCCCCTGGCAATGCCAGGGCACCATTACCCCGTGTCCCTCAGCACCACATCTCCACGGCTTGAAAACCCCTCCAGGGATCATAAGGACTTCATCCCTGCCCTGGGCAGCCTGGGACAGGCCTGGGCAACCCTTGTGGGGAAGAAACTTTTCCCGATGTCCAACCTAAACCTCCCCTGGTGCAACTTTAGGCCATTTCCTCTTGTCCTGCCGCTTGTTTGTTGGGACAAGAGATCAACCCCCCCTGGCTCCAACCTCCTTTCAGGGAACTGTGGAGAGCCAGAAGGTCTCCCCTGAGCCTCCTTTCCTCCAGGCTCAACACCCCCAGATCCCTCAGCTGCTCCTCAAAATGAGATGTTCCTGTTCATATCAACAGGAGATGCTAAGACTGCCTTAGGGACAGGCTTTGAGGAGGACAGTTTTTTAATCTGTAGCCGAGTGATCTTCACAGGTGTCTGTTTCTAAAATGGAATTCCATGGCATAGACAAGCTCCAAGCTTGTGTAGGTTTTGATAGCAGGAGTGAAGAGGTTAAGGTATAGCTTGGAGACAATGGCTGTTAAGAATTTAAATACCAGTGGGACTCAGGTGGGGGTTTCCTTGGGTGTCTGCTCTGCAGGTCAAGAGGAGAGAGCAGCTCAGGGTCTAGTGGTACCACCCCAAGCCAGGTGCAGATATGCAGCAGCTGCCTATGGACCATGCAAATCCCCCAGGGCTGGCACCTGAGAGGGTGCCCTCGGGGCAGGAACTGAGGAAAGCAAAGCAGGGTGCAGGACCTGGTGTTTCACCCCTCGGTGCTGTGGAGCTGGCTCTGCTCCCACCTAATTGCCTGTGGGTTCTGATTTCAAGAACTGTGTTGTGCAAGATCGAGATGAATAATGTATGAAGTGGTAGAGATAGACCCAGTGGACGTTATCGGGTTGCACTTGCATGCTGGCAGTTAGAGTCTGTTTTGACATGTAAACTAAACACTCCTGGTGCAGACATCCTCTGTGGTTTAGTGATTAGAGCTGGGGATGGCATTTGGACTCCAGGGATCAAGCCAAGGTGCTGGGACCCAACTCTGAGCAGCGCTGGGTGAATCACATCATCTATTCTTCCTAATCCCACACGTGTCTCTGTGAGACGAACAAGAGGGGAAGGAGAGCCCATTAAATTATCATCATTATTACTATTGTCTTAATTTAAATTGTGTTCCGTTATGGAACTTCTTGTCCCAGGAAGTAATTTAATTCTACCAGTTTGAACAGTGAAGACTCCTATAATTATCAAGCTTTACCATCATGTATGACAACAGATTTGCAAGGCAGAGAATTAAACCTTGTGCTATAAGATCTTCACTGGTAAGAAGGGGATACTGTGAGAGTTGGACTTCACCTGCCTCAATCCTGCTCTCAGGGCTTTTTCCCCTTCCTTTCAAAATTAAGCCCAGAATCTGAAACTAGAGAGAGTTCCTGTTTGGCTTTGACCAGGCTCCAGTCTGAGTCTGGGATCTGCTTTCTGGATTTGTTCTCCAGGCTGGCCTGGAAGCAGCTGGAGTGGAGAACCTCTTGCGTGAACCTGTCCGCTGTGTGTAGCAATAGCTCTTATTGAGAGAACAAGAAATAACAGGAAAACTTTAGCCCACGTTCTATCTTAAAACTTGAATTTGGTCGCAAATAATAATTCACGGATACAAACTGCGAAAGGCATGAAACTTGAACTTGATGAAGAGAGAAGGCAATATGCCTACATGGCAGGGGAGGATTGCTACGGGAAGGGGATAATGGGGCATGAGTAATGCTGTGCCCTCGCTCCCTTCATGGGCTCTGATGTGGCCAGTGGCTTGTACTTCGTCCAAAGTACATAAGGTGGTGGTGTTATTAAGCAGACACCCTCAGCCAACACTTTGGGACCCTTAGGTGAAAGAGGATTTAAAAGCGCTCAACAGGTTTTGGGTTGGACTAGAATCAGAGGCTGTGTTTGGCTTGGGCCTTGCGAAACTAAACACGCTGCTCATTCACCCATCTCCTGTGGAAGAGCTGTAAATACAGGCGACTAAAATTAGTCCTGTGAAGCAGCTATTCTGACTGGCTCTGCTATTCCTGCTCCTCTGTCTCCAACTCGTGCTTGAATAAAGACCTCTGCCTGGTTTTAATCAGCTGTAGCAGTTGATGTTGAGGAACAAGTAGGTTCACCAGCAGAAAGCAGCTATTTGCTGCTGTGAGAGTTTTGCCATTTGTTCAGACAGGCCAAGTCAGGCTGCCCCTGGAGGGTTGTGAGGTTATGGAGCAGGGCTTGGTACTAACCAGCTGGTTGCAAGGCAAGAGAAGAGCACCGTGCAGTTTACCAGTGAAGGCTGAAGGACTGCAATGCCTCTTCAGGCTCCTGGCTTGTCAGAGAGCCTCAAAGGGATCTATAATCAGAGAACAACAGGCACCAGCAGCCAGCAAACCTCGGCACCAAGTAGTGAGACCTTCTAAGCAGTGAGGGATGTGGTGATTTTTTCTGGAGACCACCCTGAGAGTTGTTTCTGTGGAGGGACAAGTGACAGTGAAAACAGATCAATGAACAGTTGTCACTAGGTCTGTGTGCAGAAATCCGTCCCTCTAATGACACAGGACCAGCTGTGAGGTATTTGTTTTGTTCATTTCTGTGATGTCCAGTTGAAGCGCTCTGTGAGGTCCTGTGAATTTGTGCCTCACATCTTACTCTGAACGACCTGGAAAGTATCGTTCCTGTCCTTTAGAGATGGAGACAGATTCATCAGTATTAAACAAAGATGGAGGGTGAGGAAGGGATCGGTAAACGTTAGGTTCCTTTTCCAGGAGATAACGTTATCTAACAGGAAGAAAAATGAACTCTGCTAAAATCAAAGGTTGTGTGCAGGGCTTTAGTTTCCAGCTATTGTTAAAATGTGCGTTTGAGAGCTGGGAACCCTGTGGCCAGCAGAGAGCTGGAGTGAGTTGAAACCAGGAGACCGGACATACTCTACAAAGAACAGTTAAGTCCATGCTAATAGCACAGCAAGAGAGGAGACTGTGCTGGAGGACACAGAAAGGCCCCGAAGGAACAGAGATGAGCAAGCCAGATCTATTGCCAGATAGCTGCCAAGTGAGTGTCCCAGCGCTGTCTTCTCTAAGAACATAGCTGGAATTCCTTCAGTTTGGGAGTAGCCCCTCTAGAGTACTAAATAACTCGGTGTGGAGTCGTTGTAGACCCCTCAGTGAGGACTCCAGTGGCATTTAAAAGAAAAATGAGCTATTGGGGGGCCAAAGGATGGTTGGAGTGCAAGGGGTGAAAGGCGTTGGCAGTCATGTGCTGGTCATCTGCTTGCTTCAGCACTGGAGGGAAATAAGAAAGTATGACTGGGATAATCAAAAGCATGGAGAAATCTCCTTTGAAGCAAGATGAAAGCGAATAGGACCGTGGTTACGCTGAGTAAGAGGTGATTTTGCAGCCACATAGCAAAGGAGGAGCGTGCTGGACAAAGCTGAGTAAGAACTGCTCTCCTTCCTAACCCCCTGCATGTCTCTGAGATGAACAAGAGGGGAAATAGATCCAATAAAAAGATTATTATCATCGTCATCATCATCTTGATTTAAATTGTGCTTCATTATGAAACTTCTTGTCCCAGGAAGTAATTTAATTTTAACAGTTTGGACGGTAACAACACATGTAATTATCGAGTATTCCCGTCATGTATGACAACAAATTTGCAAGAAAAAGAATTAAACCTTGTGATTCAGAGCTTAAGTTAATCTCTAACTCCTAAAGGCTGGATGAACCAGGGTGTGTGGGGGCAGAGAACCCCAGCCCATTGCTGCCTTACCCCAGGGGCATGGGCTACCTCAAACCCATGGTGTTCCCCATGGCTAGAACAACCTGGCAGACTCCCCGCTCCTGTGGGACACCAGCAATTCCCTACTACCAGTGACCACCCACACAAACCTCCCCAGTATGGGATGATGCAGTGCAACTCCCTGCCCCTCTCAGTTGGCTAACTCTTCCCATCAGACAGCTCTAGCCCTGCTAATATGGCCAGAGCATTCTCCTGTCCCTACACCTTTTCCACAGCCTCCTTCCCACCTGGATCCAGCTTCTCTCCAGCTTCATGTTCAGTTTTGGCTGAGTTGGTGGCACCGTTAACAGAAATGTGCTGTGCTAGAGAGAGGCATTCTGCTGCTTTGTAAATATTTGTAATGAGCATGTATCTCCTTGTGGAGGGCTGCGGAGAGCAGTCAGGTTTGCATAAACACAGGGTGGAACAGATTTCTGGGCACACATCATGGACATGAGGCTGTAGACTGCAAATCAGGAGAGTAATCAAAGCATGGGAGCCGGGCAGGTTCCTGGAGTCCTGCTGATGGATTGTTCAGGTCGGGAAGGAATCTTAGCATAGTTAGCCCAAGCATCACTGCCTGTGGAATAGTATTGAGGGGTTTCTCTTCTTCGTTGCATCATTCAGGCCAAATGCTGGTCTTGATAAAGTTGAGGGGTCAGTCTGGGAGGTTGTACGGTCCTACGTCCCTTTCCCTTTCCTCACTGTGGATTTGGGAAATATGTGCTGACTAGTTTTAACTTTCAAGTGCAGTAGATGTTGCATTGCTCAGGGTATGGAATACCTGCTCTGGCATCAAGGCAGGAGCCTGTGAGCTTCATTCCCTTCTCCTTATCTCCTGCTCTGCTGCCTCAGGACAGGACTGCAGCCTGGGTCATGCTCTGTGGGTGCTCCCACCGCTGTGAGCAAGAGAGAAGCTGAGACAGCAACGCAATGAAAAACTTCCAGGCAATGGGGTCCGTAAATAGGGCAGCTAAATGACTCCTCGCTTTCCAGGCCGGTTATGGGGAGTGTTTCTAGCACTGCAGGTGAAGGGTCTGTATTAATAACATCAGAGTGGAGCCCTGAACCTTTTCTCCTGGCTGCAGAGATGCCGAAACAAGCCCCAAAGGCACGTTGTGCATCACCCAGTGCAGGGAAAAGAAAGGGAAAGTTTTAACATGCGTCTGGAGCATAGCTCTGAGCTGACACCAGTGACTCAGCTCTATAAACCTCAAACTGCCGAGAAGCTCTGACTTCTGCCTGAGTCAGGCCCTGTGAGAAGGAGGCCCTGGTCTGCTGCTCTAGGAAGCCCAGCTACCCTCCTGCGGAGGACCTGGCTCGGAGAAGTGAGAGCATTTAGGAGATCGGCGTGTGTGATAGAGAGATTTAGAAAACATGACCTATAAAGAAAGGTGGGAGGAAATGCTGCTGTTTAGTCTGGGGGCGATGGAGGGGACGCAGAGAACTTGGGGCTTTTAAAAATAGGCTGCGTGTTTTGGAAAGCTTTGTGGTGGGTGAAGCTCCACAGCAAGGCCGTGAAGGAAACCCTGGTCTTGCCAGGATTGTGTAGCCACTCTCAGCTGGGGTCGGAGACAGGCAAGGAAGTGCTGACCTTTCCCTTCCCTCTTGTCCTACGTTTCTATGTCTCTGTAACAACTTGAAAAATGCCTTTCTTCTGAAAACAGGACTTAAAAGGCTTTCAAATGGGCAAGTCTGGAAGCCTGCTTTCTTCTTGGGTTTCAGGGCAGGGTTAACAGCCTGGGAGCTGAGCTGTGCCCACCTGCCAAAAGAGTTCCCTGTTCTTACGCTGGGTGAGCTGGACTTTGGAGGGCAAGCAGAGCCCTGTGGATCAGCACAGCAGGAGATCGCAGCCCTTGGTCAGGCACTGGAGAAGAGAAAACCCATCTTGGTTTGTTTCCTACTTTTCTCCTTGAAGCTTCTCATCTGCTCTTGAATGTCAAGGCTGAGATCTGGAACCACATCTGCTTTGTCTTGCAGCCCTGTTAGTGAGCCAGTGCTCTTAGTGCTGTAAAACACGCCCTGACTCCCTTTTCCCTCTAAGACAGCCCGTGGAGGCAGGACCATGCAGCATCCTCTACCTTTCCTCTTGCTCAAGAGCATCCCGCCAGGGAATTTGTATTTACTTTGTAGTTTTGCAAATGCATGAAGCCTAGGAAATGTTTCCCAATTCTGACATTTTTTGGCAGCAGGGTTTGTTTCTCATCTCTCCCAGTCTGGCAGGGAAACTCCCTCGTTTTGGGCAATAACATGTAATTCTGCCTGTTGTTTACAGCTGGTGGGGTCTGGGCCTTGGGAGGAGGAACACATTACGAGTTGCTGTGGTGTGGCTAAGTGAGAGAGATGCCGGCTTCCCCCACACCCGAGCCCTCACCCCCTTCTCCTACTTTTGCCCTGTGGTCACAGGGGCAGGTGCTGTTCTGCCTAAAACCAGCTGAGGCAGAGGGACAAAGAGGGAAGAGGAGAAATAACTTCCCTCAGCCCCGGTCCCAGCAGGGTTGCATCCCCAAAGGCACACAGAGCAGCATAGCCAAGGAATTCTTTCCTCTAAGAGAAAGCCCAGGCATGAATCCATGTGAGGCTCAGAATAAGAGAGAATAATCTGCCTCCCACATGCTCGCAGCCTGATGGCCTCTCTGCTAGTGTCTCCTTGCTGTCACAGCAGCAGGGGACAGTGACTCCCCTGCAGCCAGGCTGGGTATGACACTTTGGGGCAGAAGGGTGGTTGAGAGCCGGGCAGCAGCTTGGGAGGAGGCAGGAAGGGACGGTGGATGGAGAAGACAGGAGGACGTGCCACTGCCTCTCACTTGGCCCTGGGCCTGGTCCCTGTCCCAGGGCTGGCTGAGGAACAGCAGCTTCCTCTGCTCCTCTTCTCGGATGAGACTCGGAGCCGCTGCACTCCTGCCCCTTCCCTGGGCCTCTCCTGTTGGCTTTCTCCTGCTGCAGGCATCTGCTCTTCTGAGTGCGAAGGACTATTTGGGAGAGTCTGATCCTACATTCCTCATGCCTGAGGCCTCTGAGATAGCTCCAGCCAGAACAGTCACTTCAAAACGCAAAGCAGACAAATCTGCCCGAGTTTGCCAGAGGCTGAAGCATCCCATTTGTTTCAGGAGGTGCTAATGCTGCTGGTTTCGTTGCTGAGAAACTTTGCAGTATATTCTGCACTCTGCAAAGAGCAATGAGGAGCCCAGGAGTTGGTGGATGGGAATCTGCAGGTGAAGCAATGGGATTTCATTCATCCGGGGGAGAAGGTGCGTCATGGTGTGAACACAGGTGGAGCAACTTTCTCTTTAGTAAATAGCTAGACTCCTCATGCCTCTACTTGAAAACGTGGCCGTGTTAGATGAGCCACAACCTCCCGTGGGCAGCTGGATTTCCCAGGGCTGGGTGCAGCCAAGGGCAAGTGATCATTTGGGCAGGGCATGTCTGCAGGCTCCGAGGCTTTGTGCTGGGAGCAGCAGGGATGAAATGGCAGGGAAGGAGGGTGCCGGTGCCTGCAGCAGTGTCAGAACAGGCTGGGAATGTGGCTCAGTACTGCTTGGAGCTGTGGGCTGAGCTGCAGGCCCAGGGCAGGCAGAAGCTCAGCTGGGCTCTGCACCTTCTCCACCAGCATGTGGGAGCACGCTGGAAAAGTGCCACCCGCCTGCCTGTCTCCTCCAGGCTGGAGTGGTCCCCTCGGGCTCATTGCTCAGCCTGGGCTGTGGGATGTAATTGCTCGTTTGGGAAAATTTGGGGGAATCTGAGCTGTAGTTGCCCAAAGCGTCTGCTGCCCTTTGAGCTCAGGTCAGAACCCAGGCCATGCCACCCTGACTTACATGTCTGTGCTCCATTGACAAGGATTTATTACACAACCAACCCTCTCATGTAGCTGCCTCCAGGAAATTCCGCAGCGTAACAATAGTGGAAAAAACGTAGTTATAATGCTGCAGTGTAAATCAGCTGGTCAAATAAATAATGATCCGTGTGGGAACTGAGGGTGATTTTTAGTTCATAATCTTTCCAAAGCAGGATTCTTATTAGAGGCTTCTATTTTTAAGTACTTTTCTCAAGCATCTCCCATGATTATTATTTTTTTTTTTTTCATTCCTTCTGCCTGCTTGAAGTTCAGTTCCTCCTCCAGAAGAACCCTTCATTTTTTTTCCCCACAGCTCCCAGGGTCAGTCTAACCTGATGACTCCATCTTTCAAAGCCTGACCCTGCATCTTATTAATCATTTATCAAAAACATGTGGTGTTTTCTGCTAGGGGTGTTGGTTTTGGGTACTTCTTGTCCTGGGTGGGGGGCTCCTGTGCTAAAGGCTTTAACGCATGGCTTGTAGTTTAAAAGACGCGCTGCCCTTAGGACCTGATGTGGTTCAGGCTCTGTCCCAGCAGGATGCGATCTGTGGAGGAGGGTAGGGCCGTTAATATTAACAGCCTGCTTCCGCCTGGATTAATGGGATGGTTGAACATGCTCCTGACAGCTGCCTTGCCTTGGGTCAGGAAAGCCAGGAAGGTGAGACTGTGGATGTGTCCTACCTCCTGTGAGACCCTTAAACTTGAGAAACCAAGTGGGAGCTGGCATCCCAGGAACATCCCACCTGCCTTTACAGACAGCTTCTGCTCCTCATCCTCATCCACATGGGTGCTCTGCCACCAGACACCAGCCCTCCCTGCTGGGGCTCAGCTCTTTGTAATGATAAAGGGGTCTGAAATACATAAACACATGGAAAAAGCAACTTTCTTTGCCCATATGCTTTTTACACGCCAAGGAGCCCGCTCAGCGCATACACCGCCCAAGCCTTTGTCTGCCCCAGGGGTTTATGCCTAAACAAACTGTGCTTCTTGATCACTCCATTCAATTTAAATTTGTGCCGGTTGCTGGTGCAAATTGTCCAGGGCTTCCTGCCAGGGCTTGAATAACACTGAGGAGAAAGTCTCTCTGGCTAGCAGGAGAAGTCCTGGCTTGTCTGCAGGTGGTACCGAGCTTGTGCATATTCCTGCTGCGCAGTGAGGCATGTGGGCTGCCTTGGGAGGGGAAGAAGGTGCACGAAGGGAAAAGGCCTTGCTGTAGAAGAACCTGTGGGCTGGATCCTCAGCTGGGAAAAACTGGAGCAGCTCCATGGAGGGTGTGATGTGTTGGTGAAGGGTCTGGTTGCCTGCCCTAGCCCCAGGCTCCTGGGAGGGCTGGCAAAGGGGCTGCTGGAGAGTCTCATCCCTGCTGCAGGACTGGGCTGCCCCTTGCATCACCGCAGTCTTTGGGCACCAAAGTCTTCCCTGGTATGGGTTTGCTCTCTATCAGTGGTGGAGAGGCGAGATGGGAGGGAGCAGTGTCTGGGATGTGGCTTTGCCATCAACTACTTATGCTCCATGTTTATAATACTCTGCTGAGCTCCAGGGAGATGTGAGCAGGGTTGGATGCAGTTCGGTGGCAGCACAGGGCTGGGGGCCAGGGTGAACACCCCAGTCCTTACCGCCCTGCTTGAATCCACACAGAACTGACCTTCTGGATCTACCTGTGTCATGTTCACCTCGATGGTCCTTCTGCACCACCTGAGCCCAGGGGTGCTGTACCTGGAGCACGAAACTGCCTTAAATTCATACCAGCGCTCCAGGAAAAAGGCTTCTGTAGCCTATTCTCCCCAGGGAATGAGGTGCCACCAGCGTCCCATTGCTGGGGACAGACCTGTCCAGGTTCAGCAGGCTCTGTAGCGACAGGACTGGAGCTGGCTCCTGGGCTGAGTGTGATGCTTCTCTTGGGTTACTCTGGATCCTCTTGGAAAGGGCAGGATGAGTTTTGTTCAGTGGCAGTTAAGAAGTTAAAAAGGCCCTGAAGAGCAGGGTTTTGTAAATGACAAACCTTCACATTCTGCTCATTGTTCTTTGAGGCTTTTTTGTGGCTTGAAACAAATTTTTTGTAGCCCAGCATTTAAGAACTGCTTGCATCCTCAAAGCATTCATTTACCACTCAATCTCCGAAAGTTTTCATTTGCCTGAAATCAGTCCTTTTTTGTTTGTTTGGTTTTTTGTGGTGTTTTTTTTTTTTCCCCTGTATAAAGGAACCGAACCCCAAATCCAGCGCTTCAACACTACTGAACTTGGAGAGCTCTGTCAGGTTTGCTGCTGCCAGCGCTGAGGCCAGGGCTGGGGAAGAAGGAGTTAAAGGTTTGCTTTGGAAGAGCAGCCCAGCTGCCTGCAGATGCTTAGATCCCTCTCTTTCTCCACCAGTGCTTGATGGCTGGGGAGAAGCCAGCTCCAAACACGACTGCCACTTTCTAGACTGAGGACAGAATGACTCCAGACTGTCCTGATTCACCTTCTCGGAGCAAACCGGGACGAGCTGTCTTTGGGGCTGGCGGGCTGGTGGTTATTTCTGTTTGCAGGTTTGGGGCCTTGTGGTCCATGATCTGCTTGGTTGTGCTTCCAGGCTGCTCACTCTGGGTGATGGGCGCTGGTGGGGCGAGGGATGGCTCTGTCCCCCGTGCCCCATCCCTCAGCAGATGACTGTACAGGGCAGGGCTGGCTGCCTCTGCCATGGGACTGCTCAGCCTGCACTGGGCGGGACTGGGGAGTACTGGGAGCACTGCCACGGAGGGGTGGGCTGTGGGATCAGGGACGGAGGGAGCGCAGGAGCACAGGGCTGGATGTGGCTGAGGTAGGTGCCTACCTTCTTCCTAACTCCTCCTTCTTCCCTGGGCTGATCAGCTCGTGTTGGTGGGTGAGCAGTGCCCAGCTGGGCGAGGGATGCTTTGTGCAGCCCCATCTCTCTGGGCACAAACAGGAGGGGACGTGAGCAGGGGGGATTGTGGTGGGAAGTTTTAGGGAAGCAAGAGATTGAGCTGTGGCCCACACAGTGGAGAGGGCTGGATCCCAGCTTGGGGCATTGCATCCCCTCGGAGCTGGTGGCAGCAGGGTGTGAGGAGCAGAAGAAGTGGGGTCCGTGTCCTGGTCTGGGGTTCACTCACCGCCAGCTCTGCTGGAGCAGCCTGAAGGGCTGTACAGGGGCTTTCGCTGAGGAAACAGTGGTGACTGGTGTTGTGTTTAACCGTGGCTGTTCCTGCCCCCTCTCCCGCAGAGCCCTCTCGCAGCCCAAGCAAGATCTCTGGCAGCTGGGACTGCTGCAGGCGACCGAGCGGCACCTTCCCTCAAAATGATGGAAAACAAAGTGTTTATGTCATTTACGTTCTACAGCACAATCTTGATTTTAAAAATGTATGTCGTTGCCATCATTACGGGACAAGTGAGACTCAGAAAGAAGGTAAGATCCAGTTTCCTTTTCCTTCTCCCTTTCTGCCTTTTTCCTTGGGTTTCTGTGGTTTCTCTTTCTTCTTTGATTTTTTTCTTTCCCCTTAAAGGCCAACTAAGTTTTCCTGAAGCAAGCTGAGTTTTCTTTGACTTAAGTTGAAAGCAAAACATGTTTCATAGCTGCGGCAGATAAATATCTCGCTTCTCTTTGGCTCTTTTTGTTTGTTTCTACCATCTGTAACTTGATGTTTATAATTTCTGGATCCTAATCTAAATAGTAATTTCAGATCTAAAATACCGTGCAGGTGAGCTACTTCTGCAAAGAGACTGTTTACACTTAACTTGCCATGTCTGAAAGAAAAGGAGAGGTGGGGGGGAAGGGTTTAAGAGGAATTCATTGCAATTGTCTTTTTGCTTGCAATATAGCAGAAAGCTTTTGAGCTTTCAGAGGCTGAATGGCTACGTGGATACTCCAGGAGAGCATAAAGTCATGAGGAATAAAAACAATAGCTGGAGGAAATGGTTCTTGAGCACAGGGAAAATACAGGGAGGGCCAGGAGCTGTAGCTGCTGTCAGGAGATGGGGTTAACTGGAGCTTTTATTGCCCACAACCCAAACTGAACTTGTGGCATAATTCATCTGTCTGTAAAATCTGGTTTCGTGTATTTGAGGAGCTTCCAACTGCATCAGTGAAGGGGGAGGGAGAGATTTCTACTCTCAGATAAAATACAAAGAGATATCCATCCCTGTGCTGTAGGATCATCGTAACTGATGATTTGGCTTCTCTGCTTGTGTTTCTAAATGATGNGTGCAAGGTTTAACCCCCAGGACCACACATGGAAGTGCAGTCGCTTCCATGTTTGTGAAGGGTGGTGAGAAACTGGGGCAGGAAAAAATCCCCACAGGCCTTAAAGATGAGGGGTGCAAAGCTTCCACCTGTTAAGTTCCTGAAAACACTATAAACATAAGTATTGTGGGGACTCTCTTGCAGGCATTTGCAAACCCC
>WEIS01003677.1:17475-28719 GCA_013389965.1 Todus mexicanus | reverse complement strand
TGGGGGTTTTTTTGGGGGGGGGAGCCGGGGTTGGAGGGTATCTGGTTTTTGATGCTGCAGTCTCCACCCGCTCAAATTACTTTTTTTTTAGTTCCCAAATTCCTACTTCTACTTCATAGGGTTTGAAGGGGTTTTTCTTTAAAAAATTTGGTTTGGGGTGGGTTGTTTTTTTTAATTTTTGGGATGTGTGTTGTGGTGGGGGGTTTTTTTTAAATAATTANGGATGTTTGTTGTGGTGGGTTTTTTTTTTTTTTAAATAATTAATTTAATGTAAATGGTATCTCTGTCATTCCGGAGAATTTATTCAGATGATGAGTAATTGCCTAATACCACGTTAAAGCCAAAATCCCGTGGCAAGGTGCTGTGCGTGCAGCCGATGTTCTCCACCCTCGGCTTTCTGGAGCCGTCACGGGGCGACGTTGCCCATTTGATAAGAGTTTGTTACAGAGCCAGGAGCCTGATACTAACCCTCTAGGACTTGTTACCTTTGTTATGCTTTGCTTTCTTTTTCAAATATTTATCTGTATATTACCGGTGTGTACATGTAGACACCTTCCCCCCCCCCCGCCCCCCCACAACCTCACCCNCCGCCCCCCCACAACCTCACCCACCACCAAAGCCTTGCCTTTCACTTTGTAACTTTGCTTTGGTTCAGTTAAGAGTATTTTTTTTTTAACCTGTGTTACCTAATGTGCATTAGTCCAGTTGTACTGCATCTTAAGAGGTCATTTTTCTAGCTATATTTACTTCAGCTATTAAAAAAAACCCCAACAAACAAAAACCGAAGCAATTTATGTAGCGATTTGGTCATTCAGGATTGTGCAGAAAGCTCTTCCACCTGGAGCCTGCAGGGACACGTCGCTTGAATTAATGTTTCCTTGGCTACATCTACTTCTAAAGGTGCAAAAGTCTAGAGTTGTGTGGTTGTTTTTAACTAGCAGTGTCATATAAAGCCCCCAGTTACCCTGCTTCCTTGTCAAAAATAAACGAGTAGTGAGAAGTGTCACACTGCATGGTCAGAGTGTGGGGTGCGGTGATAAGGAGCCGGGGTGGGTACCATGATGTGGCACATCACGTGTTCGTCCCGGCCTTACTAACACAACCACCGGCATCTACTGTGTGCACGGGCACAGTCACCTGGGATGAGGCCACTGAGGACTTAAAGAATAGTCTCAAAATGGTGAAGAGGAAGTCAGAATACTGTAAAAATGATGTACTTAATTTTCAATTTCATTCTCCGCCCCCCCAGTGAAGTGCCACTGAACCTGTTGCTATCTGTACATGTACAGAGAGGTGGTGCTTGTCCTCTGGCTGCCCACCATGAAGCTATTTCTTGGTGTGGGGGGGGCGTGCAGAAGGGTTTGTATGTAAGAGGGTATGTGTACACGTGCACACAATAAAAATGCACAGAATTCTCATCTTGCTGGCTTGGGTGCTCCTGTTCTTGGGTGTTCCACTGCGCCAAGGTCTGGGGGCTGTGCCTGGGAAACGGCCATCCCCTCCTGTACGCTGCAGGGCGTGCACCCTGCAGCTGATGAGTGCTTGCTCTGAGCCAGTTGCTATCGCGTGGTTGCCTTCCACTATTTGGAATTAAAAGGCCAAAGTGGGTAAATAAAACTGGCCCAGGGCAGGTGGGCTGCTAAGGCTGCGCCTCTGCCAGAAACACCCTCCTCATGCAGGGCCCTGCAGCCACACCTGCTATGGAAAGGTCACACAACTGAAGAGCCTAGAAAGAAAGACAGACCAGTTCTTTTATTCAAAACGTTTAAAAAGTTAATAGACAAAAAAACTGATAAATTATTCTCATTGCATCAATGAGAGAGACGTCACGATGGTTTCCTCTTGCCCCCACAACTTGCACTACACAATGATCCCAGTTTGTTCCCTACTAGCCCCCGTTTCCTTTAAACGATCCATGAGCAGTCCGGTATCACACCACTAAACCTGGTCTCACTAGGTTGTGTGGCACAACCAGGCTTCGTACAGCTCTGACAGGAGTGGGGTTAGGGTCTCATCAACATTTTCAGTGATGAGAGAACATGTCGAACAAGTTAGTTATGTTGGCTGTCCTGCCGTGTGTGCTCTTAGCACCGAGGCAGACTCTGCACATGGTGACATTTTTCACCATTCCAGGGATTCAAGCGAGCCGAGTCACTGCACTACTTCAGGTGCCCAGGAAACCACCTCAAGGTGAAATATTTCTGGGCCCTCTCCTGAAAAGTGAAACCCACTTGTGTTTGTCAGAGCTGTACAAAGGTGCCAGGTGAAGCCTTCTGCCTGACGTCTGTGCTACCCCTTGGCCTCGAAAAGCCGTCCCACAGGGAGTTTTTTGGCACCAGTAGGTTTAAGCAGCAGTTTGCTCCAGTAGCGCAGAACCACTGACCTGAAGCGTCACTGCCTTCAACTCGGTGGTGGCTTCTCTACTCTGCAAGCAAGGTATCGGCAAATACACATCAACGGAGAAAGCACAAAGATGTTAAGAATCAGCAAGTGGAAGCACTTTCAGAGGATCTCCACGTTCCTTCCTTCCATCTCACTGCTACAAACTCACCCCTACATCCTGCTACAGACTAAGGTTTAGTTAAAGGCTTTACGCGACTGAAAACCATTGTTCAGAGTAGCTTGAAGTACTTCCTGAGGATGGAGGAACACTTGGTATGAGCAGCAGTTAATTCCAGCACCGCAGCTCTGAGGCAAATGTGGTTTTTCACCCTCTTTGCTTTACACTTACAACCTCCAGGCACAGTTTGCATGAGCTTTATAGGGGCACAAGGGAACAAAGACACAACATAAACACACCCCCTCAACAGCGTACAAAACCTGAAGCCTTATCCCTTTGTCCTTTGAACAGCAGAGCACCCCGTGTGTCACCTCTGCAGGGCTCCAAACAAGCTGGCTCCTCCTCAGGTTCAGCTGCCATGGGATCAAGCCTGTTCCTTCCAGATCCCACAGCAACTGCTTTCCTGCACTACGAGATACCCACAGGAGCAAGCTTTGGTTAGAGAAAGTCACGTCGGGATGGGGGAAAGTCAGTGCGCTGCTCTTGCAACTGCTGAGCATGCAGACATTCAACCTCCGTATTCCACAGCTCAGCTTTGCCATTTGGGGAATACTTGCGGACTGGACAGCTTGAAGCTTACAAAGAGTTCTCTTCTGGACTGCAAGGCAGATATGAATATATACGAAGGGGGCAAGGGGCTAAAGAACATTTTTAAGATGGCATCACACCCCGACAGAACAGATAAAAACCTAGTGGTACCGTAGCTGGATGTACTAGTGCAAAGAGACAAGAGGCGGCTGCTGGAGAGCCATCGCTTGTGCTCGTTCAGGTGCGCGTGATTTTATCCGGAGGCATGAAACCCGTGTCACCCAGCGTTCGAAGGGCCACTCTTCCATTGGGCCGTATCACCAAGTGAGTTATGCTGCCGTTGTTGAGAGACATTCGCAGCCAGCCTTCCGGGGGAAACTGCAATGCCCTGGGGAAGAAATAAACAAACTAGTAATTCAGAAACAGTTACACCAAGGTGCCCTCACGGCATCACCTTCTGCTCCAAATAAGGGGGGAAAAAAAGGAAAGAAAATTGTGGCCATTCTGCAGCTTGGGTGCAAATGCTCCCACAGCCAGACAGCCCTGGAAAAAAATAGTTTTCTTGTGCGATTGATATGAAAAAGCAGCGCCGGTAACTGGAGCAGCGCCAGCAAGGCACTTGGATAAGCAGAGTCCAGCAGATGGGTGCGATTATTGTAGACAGGATTAATTCCAACTGACAGAAGGTAGAGGCACTAATGTAGTCGGGTTGCTGGGAGCGCTACAAGCAACTCCAGTAACTCAAGCTGGTCATGGAGCCAACTGCAGCACCAGCAAACCCTGCGCAGTTCAGGACAGGTAGAGAAGTTGGATCCCCCCCAGCCCCTCCCCTTCTCAGCCTCCTCCACAGCCCAAAGGCAGAAGCAGCAAACAGGAGCCTTGTACACACTATCAACAGAGGTAGGTATGGAACAGCAGCACAGAGGAGGTGCTGGAGCCGTTCTCATTGCCTGCATGTAGCAATGGAAGAAACTCGCCAGAAGTACCCGACACCAGCCACAGCCTTCCCCGAAAGTGGCAAGAAAAAGCACCCTGTGCTTTTTGTAGAGGTACAGTATCCCTGCTAGCCACCAGCTACTCTGAAATTCCTAACTGAACAGCCTCAGGAGTTCAGTCCATTGTAGTAAACTGCTGGAAAAAACACTGTGTTGTCTCAAATACCTTTTGCCTCAAGATACTGAGGAGTAACTCGGGTTTGGCTCTTAGGACAGTCTATTAGAAAGGCTAAGAAATTAAGTAACAGCTACAGTCAGGCTAGACTCAAAGGGAACGCTACGTGGTTAGTGTTCAGCTGTGGGATCAGATAGCCTGGAATGGAAGAAAAGAAACTGCAAAACAAAAAAAAAGTATGAACATATTTCAGAAGCAGCCTAGGTAGCAGCAAGATGATCTTTTCTGGCACAGGACAGAATACTCTGTTTACCAGATCGATAATTTTTAGCGTAGCAATTTTGCAGAGCTCTAAAGCAGCCCACAGAGCAGCCAGGCTAGCATTTAACCAGCTCAGCTAAATAAAGCTAACTGAAATTGTTGTAGGTATTGATCAGATTAAAGTTTAATCACATCTGTCCTGCTCATGACAAATGATCTTGCAGACAGTGCTTTGGAGAGGGAAGAGGAATGAAACAGGCTCAGCTGACTGGACAGAGAGACAGGCAAAAATGCAGAACCGCTTTCTCCTTCGTGAACAACCTTGATGTTAGTGGAAAGATCCACTCTCCCTTCTAAGGCCACACTGGATGCTGCTGCAAAACCACACTAACACAACTTGAACATAACACAAACATTTCCACTAGTAAAGAATTTGCAACACTAAATCAATCTTTCATTATGCAGGATCAAATTCACGTCACCTCGAAAAGACACATCCAGTCAGATGCTCTTTACTGTCTTTTCCAACAGTCCACACAGGAATTGTCCTCCAGTTTACGGCAAGCAGCAGCACACGGTATTAAAGAGACTGCTCAAAAAATGTTTCAAGTCCTGTTGATTTTAGCTATTTTCACTTTGGAATTAGAGTAAGAGTATTCTGATTTTCAAACGTGTCCTGTACCTGGAACAGGCTGCCCAGGGAGGTGGCTGAGTCACTTGATGAGTTTAAAAGTCATATAGATGAGGTCCTTAGGGGTATGGTTTAGGGTGATATAGTTAAGAGTTGGGTTAAAGTTTGGACTTGATGATCTTATAGGCCTTTTCCAACCTAAATGTTTCTGTGCAATTAATCCTGTGCTGAAGTTGCAGAAGCAGCTGCTCACCAGGCAGCCACTTCAAACAAGCCAACCCAACACACTTCGTAGCTCAGCGGTGCCATAACCCAACAGCCCTTCAGCAGAACAAGGAGCTGTGACAGCACACAGATGAAGACAGAATCCAGCACATACCTGCACACGATGTAGCGGATCACGTTGGCGTGGCAGACAAAGATCTCGTAGCTGTCTTCTTCCTGCTTTGCGTCAGCTCTATGAATGAAGTTTCGAAAAGCAGCCTCGATTCGAGCTCCATCTTCGTAATACTGCTAAAGGCACAAAGATCAGAATGAAGCACAGCTCGGAGCAGCAGGGGCCACCGTCTGCGTTTGCAGAAGGGCTGCACCTTCTAGGGGGTTCTTCTTTACAGGGCTGCACACTTAAGGCTGAACTAATCCTGAAGGATTTGAAGTTGTTTTAACTGTTCTGTACTCTTACTGGGGAAGGGTATACAATCATTTCAGTTCTGTGATGAAATGCATTAGCCAATTATCCCCACATTTAATATAAAGGGGTTTTTTTTTAAAAAAAAACACAATCCAACGGCAACAACAACAAAAACCAAACCCCAAAACGTAACAAATAAGGAAGAAAAAAGCCCCACAACTTTAAGTCAAAAGTTACCACAGCTTCTGGTTTCCAGTGAGAGACTGGAGGGTCTGGTTCTATAGGTGCTCCCTCTCTCAGCAGATCAGTACTTATTTTTTTGACTCCTGAAATATTAAATACACAGTCAGAAAGGAGATGTTACTTCACGTGTCACTGCGAACAGGTCCCCAGCTCTACAATCAATACATTCCTTGCATTCTTTCTCCAAGGAAGTCTTCTTCGCCATCCCAAAGATCGTTTTAGTCCACACATTTCCTATCAAAGGGTGTGAACAAGCCAGACCAGCCTGGCACAGCAAGCGGAGCCTTCCCAGGCTGCTGCACGTTAAAAGAAATGCACTTGCAGAGATGTTAATCTAAAGCTGTCTGGCAGTTAATGCGCACTGCTAATTAATACAATTTAATGTCGCCACAACACTTTTTATATTTATTTATATTTTAATCTCCCCCTGCAAGGAAGGAAAGATGCGTTTAGGTGGTTTATTCTTTTGTTTAGTTTGGGGGTTAGTGTTGGGGGACTGTTTTATCTGTTTTTCAGGTCAACTTTGATGACCTGTGACAGTCTGTGCTTTACAAAACGCTGCGTGACGAGCAGGCAGTAGAGCTCTCCTACGCAGCAGTGCACACAGGTAGAAGCCAGTCGCTCAGAGGGGCAGAGCTCTCTTGCATTTTTAAAAATGAACTGGAAACAAGCAGAATTTGGGTTGTTGATTCCTTTACAGACATAGACCTATTCACATAGGGCTGGAAGGTGGCTAAATAACACCTCAACTTTAAGGACAATTCTACTGAAAACAGTTTTAAGCATCACAAGACTATGAAAAAATTACGGGAGGTCACTTACCTGGGAGATGTTTGCTTATAATTTCAGTAGTTTCAGTTGCTCTAGTCATCGAGGAGTGGATAATCTGATCAAATTTTAATCCCAAACTTGCCAGCCTGTGCCCAGTCAGTTCCGCCTGCTCTCGACCTTAAAAATGATATTCATTATACAAATTGGTGACACTCAGGTAAGCAACTCACGCAAACTATAAGGAAAGTTGTCCAGTAGACATAAAAGGTCTCTGTCAATGTCAGGATTTTTCCTTTCTAAAAGGAATTGGAAAAAAAAATATGGATGACCAGAATCACTAGCTTCTCAGATCAAGCCTACTGGCTGAGCCATTTCAAGTCGCATTTCCATCAGCATGAAAAAATTGTTTAAAAAACCAAAACAAATTTCAAAAGTTATTCAGAGACTTTCACTGAAGTATTTAATATCCCTCCTAGCCCCATCCCAAGGGAGCCCCTTCCTCTAACAGACAAGCCATCTGCCATCCCTACGTTCAGGGAGCAGAGAAGAGGAGACTGTCAAACAGATCCACTCAGACCTGACAGCGCGTTGTTCATAAAGGCACTATCAGCCTGGGACAATTTAGAACCACAACTCTCGGCTGTCCTGGGGAAGCCTCTGTTTCACCTTTCAGGTGGGCAGGTGAAAAGACAACAGACGGTTTAAGTCACTTACCCAAGGCACAGGATGAGACAGGATTAAGATTACAGTTTGTAACCGGTCTAAGACAGCACCTGAGTCCTGAAATTAGCACCTCACTCCTGATGGCACACCAGTGATCAAGACTTGGGAGGGGGGGAAAGCTGTTTAGGCTAAGTATTTGGCACCAGACCACCAAAACCTCAGGCAGCACAGCACAATAATAATTCTTCCCCCCCTCAAAACAGTGTTGACACACATATAATCAAGAAAGGGCCCACTGTTTTCAGAGGACACTATTAAAACATAATTCTAATGAACATTTGAGACCAACTCATAGGATCAATGAATTAAGATTAGCACGGACAGAGGTTATCCTCAATTCGTGTAAGGGATTAGCAGTATTCCCAGAAACAGGGCTCAGCAGCAAAGTGAAATGTGTTTAATTATAAACACTCCAACTGATTTTTTTTAAAAACTATTTTTAGAAATTAGCAAATTAACTAGCAGAAACACAAGCCACTTTTTAAGAGCAATCTATCCCAAAGCTAGTCATGGAGCTGGGTTTAAAAGCCTGAGCCCTGGAGATTTTCATCAGCAGCATGACAATTTGCTCAAGCTACCTTAAGATAACCAGACGTTTGCTTTGTGAAGTTTCTTTACAGCTGGGTGTGTTTCGAACTCTGTAAAGCACATTTTAACATTTGGTTTTAGAGGATCAAAACCTGAATAAACAAGTTTATTCATGACATCTTTCTGCCACGAAGAGTGCAGAGAGTGGATGATGGCTTGGCAGTGAGAACCTGAACAGAGCCGAGTTCCTGACCTGTACTGATCAGGAGAGCGGCACCTGAAAGACAATTTTCTCAAAATGCAGAGTTGGCTGCATGGTTATACATACCAAGCGGGGTCAGAGTTCTGTCTTTATCAGCCCGGCCATCCAAATTGTACTGAGAATGACGGATAAGGAATATGTGCCTGGTGGCTTTGGCTTTGCAGTGCCCTAAGCGCGAGGCAAGCTCTTCTTCCCCAGTTTCTTCGTTTTTCTTTTTCAGGTTGATAAGAGCCAGTGGTTCCCGTCTAAACAAACACATTAAAAGCACAAATTTTAGCCAGGGGAGACTAAAAGGCAGAGGAATTTTACAGAGAGGCAGTCTTGCCTTATTTCTAGGCAGAGCTGAAGTACTAAAATTGACTATTTAGCCATTTAGCTGTTAAATGGCATGATCACAGTCATGTCAGGTCTCCCCAGTAACACTTTCTTATTTTCCAGCTCTGAGTGTTCCTTTATCCTTTCATCTTTTTCATCAGTCTCTCCCCTCACGCCGCTTCCCTCTCCCTTCCCTGTAGTTGCACTGCACACCAGTCTCCCTTCGTGCCATAACCTTCTCTTCTGCACACCACCCAGACAGCTGATCTGGATCCTCGGGAGGACACAGAGGATCTTCCCCTTCCTCCCCCGGTATCACAGATTAGTGCCACACATTTCCCGCTGCTGACACCAACTGCTGATCCTCTGCCCCATTAGTACAAATCCCTCCACCTCAGAGTGTAAACCCTTTCCCATCACCTCATACCTAAAGAACAATTAACTTATTTAATTCACACCAGACCTCACTTCTTCTGTTGTTATAACTAAAATTGTTTCTTTACTTGTTTATAGATTTCTTTTTTAAAGTCAGGAATATAATTTTTATTCAGTTTGAGACAAAGTAATTTGGTCACAGAAAATTGTTGCTTCATGTATGCTAGATACGTGAAGCTCAAGGCAAGATTGACTTTAACAAGCCCTGCGCCCATTTTGCTTTAGTAAAGACATATTGCTATTCAACGAGGCTCAGCACGTTCCTTAAGCTGTTAACAAAGTCCAGCAAGGCATTAAAGATGAAACAACAGTCCAATAACAAGAAGTTCCATTGCTATTTCATAGGATACTTCTTCAATTCAGTAGAAACTACAAGGCTGGAAAGATACATTAGGAAAGTAACAACAGAAGTCTGAAAAATTCAAGCCCATTTATGGTGTAACGTGGGGATTAATTCATCCAGCGGCAGAAACGTATCACAAGAAATACCCGAGTGGAAGCCCTGCCCTTCCTGACCCAGCCCCTCTGAAGTACTAAGTGGGAACACGGGCTTTGGAAAGCGACACACGCTTTAACATGTCATGAGTAAAAGCTTAACAATGTTTTTAGCATAAGCTCGTTTTACAAGCAGAACTTTTAACACCTCTGAGGCGTAACTTCGTTAGTTTCTTTTAGGCTGCTGAAACTCAGAAACTGAAAAATCCAGTTTCCTGTGCTCCCTCAGGAAAAAAAAGTCCCTCAAGACTGTAGCTGGGCAGAACTTTGCTACAAAGCAACAGCAATGGCAGGGGCTATCTTCAAGCCTAAAACAAAAGTACCACTTAAACCACAACAAAGGATTTTTGCCTTTTTTCCAGGAAGCCGAAGCCCTGCACGTCACTGACACGCATCAATCTGCCTGACAAATGCTTTAATTCTACTAACTGTCGTGTTTCTGCCAATGTAATCCAAAAAGCATAATTAGGACTTCATCCAGGTCTAGCCGAAGTCACACCACACCAACTGGCAGACACCAAGCAGCAGGGAATTAAACCTGACCTGTGCTAATGCATTTACCTAACGCGCTCCCACTGTTTGCAGCCTGCGCTGACTGGCGATCCAGCGCGCTACCAGCTGTGATCCAGCTGTAGTTGTCCAGGCAGTAGTGACAGCTACAGCAGCTACAGCACAACCTCTGCTGCAGGACCCCTGAGGAAAATCAACCATTTAGCAGAAGCAGAAAGGGCCGGGTCTGCAGTTAAACAAGAAGCTTTAGCACCTCCCTCGATACAGCTATGTAACCAGGTATAACCTACAATTAAAGCTTTATTTTCATAATTAGGGTGTAAGCAGCCCTATTTATATAAGCATGTGGTTCTGCAGCATCTCAAAAATCAAAACAGGATGCATTATACAATAAAAATCTGTTAGTGCTTAAGTCTGGATTTACTATGATTAAACTGGAGCCTGACATAAGTCTCCCCGGGGAGATAATTCTACCAGACGGAAGCTCAATCAGCCAAAGCTCCATACAGATATTTGCACGTTCTAATTAAAGAATCAGAAAAAAAACCGCCGCAGTTAACCCTTGGGTGACTGTTTCAACACTATGAAGAACACAGCCAAGGTCCAAAGCAACCTCCCTTCCACACGGATTTAAGAACAGCACCTTCCTGGTCAAAATGCTGGGGCTAACGCACACCCAGCGCACGCAAAGACTTTTCATCCACAAAGGCGCGGTTATTCAACAGGAAAATCCTGGTGTAGACGTAACACAACACTGAAATACGGCTTGGAAAAACCAGGCAGGTCTTCCACACAGCGCTCAAATTCCCCGCAAGCCTCCCTGGCTGACAGCATTGCAGGGGCCTGCGGGAACCAGCCCAACACGGGGCAGCCCTTCAGAGCACGGCGGGAGCCGGGACTCTCAGAAACCCTCAGGGATCCCAAGCCCACTCTGCTCGGCGCCCTTGACCAGCGCAGGTTTCCCCTGGGAACGAGTCCCCCGGGCTCCTGCTGGGCCCCGGGGGCTCTGCGGGCCGGGGCTGGGCCCTCGCCGCTCCGGGCCCGGGGGTGCCGCGGCCGCCGGGGCCTCTCCCCGTTCCCTGTTCCCCGCCCCTCCCGAGCGGCTCCCCCCGGCTGCTCCTCACGGGGGTTCGGGGCCAGGGGGCTCCTCTCAGGGGTTCCCCGCCGCCCACCTGTCCCAGTTGCTGTCCCAGTAGCCGCCGGTGCCGGCGGGTCTCTCGATCCAGCCGGGGCCGGGCGGG
>WEIS01003677.1:5813-17431 GCA_013389965.1 Todus mexicanus | reverse complement strand
TCTTTCTCTTCTCTATCCTCTTCCTCCCTCCTCTCCCTCCCTCCTCTCCCTCTCCCTCTCCTCCTGCCTGGCAGGTCCCAAAGGTATCTGTGCCTCGGGCAGGGAGGCCACAGAGTCACAGATTAAGTCACCTTGTCCAACCCTCCTTCTCCATCCAGGGCACCGCCAGCCCTGCCCGGCCTCCACACCTGGTTGCAGGTGCCAGCGTGAGGCTCCCCCAGTCAATTGAAATGTTAACAAAATGTTTAGCTCAGTTCAAAAATAACTACTAGCTATACATTAAGCAACCCTCCAAATACATGATAACTTCTGGGAATGTCAACCGCAGAGTGTACAGACCGGTGAGCCGGAGGTTGTGCCCCTGAAGTGAGAATCATACTCGGCTCCACGCTCTGCTGGCATCCAGAGAGGCAGCGCTGGGCTCCTGGCACTGCAAACCACCAGCCTGGGGGTTGGGAAATGCAGGAAACGAGCAGGAGCTGCTCTGGGCAGAGCTGAGCATGGTCACCTCAGGGCTGGTTCACCCAAGGCTGGGTCACCCCAGGGCTGGGTCACCCCAGGACTGGTTCACCCCAAGGCTGGTTCACCCCAGAGCTGGGTCATCCCAGGGCTGGGCCTTCCCGTCAGCAGCGTTGGGCCCTCTCTGCCCTGAGCACTGCTCCTGGCATCGCGAGGAGTCCCCTTTCGTCAGCGAGGTCTCACCTGAGCTCTGCCAGCCTTGCATTGTGCTGAAGAAACTATGTGGTCAAACTGGAACGTTAATTCTCTGTAGATAGCAGTGGTACTGTCTTAATAACCTCACAACAGAAGCCTCGGGGAAAGAGAAGCAGGACAGAGCCGCCTTTTTTCCTGAGCTAACGTCCAAAATCAGCACTGATTTCTACCTGCTAAATTCAGCAGTTTGCAGATGGTGACATAAATGTTGCTGAACGTGGCCCTTGGGATGCTGGCAGAATTTACAGATGCCATCATTCAGCCTCTGCATATTTAATTATGCATTCTTATCATTCCCATCCACCTGTTCCAGCTCAGCCTCCACACCCACATTCCCCAAACTGCAGGCTGCACTGTTATTCCTGTTATTCCACTAATATGACGGCTGGGTAGACAGTTTCAAACAGCCAGATTTCAATCAGTGGTGAGCAAACCCAGAACAGCTGAAAATAGAGTCTGTTCCCTCTCCCGAGCACACAGAGATCAGTTCTGCCCAGCCGTGGTGCAACAGGCTCCTTCGTTCTGCAGGACTCACCAAGGGCTCTGCCTGCCCAGAAGAAAATGGTCTTTCTGCGAAAGAAGTTAAACCATCTTCCAGCTTTCCCAGCTGAGTGTCTTTCCCCTGTCCACCACTTTGTGTCTCTGTCTCACACACAGATGGGGCAGACAGAGGCATAGATCTGACTGCAGCACAGGTCCTACGGCTCTTTCATGTTTTACAGATCAACAGTGGCCCCAAGGGGTTGGACAAGTGAATCAGAGAACCTGGTTAAAATTTGCTACAGACTGGATGGTTTTCTCCCCTCCTTTGTCCTTGCCTGCCTCATTCGCTATATTTAAGGTACTCAGCTTTCTGTCTTTTCTTACAAGCTTTAAAATTTTAATTTTATTCTTTTTCTTTAGCCTATCTTGGAAGTATTAGCCATTATCGTAGAGGCAGGCATATCTATTTATACTGTGTATGTTCGTTCTTATCATGAGCCCAGAAGGAGAAGGTTTATTTTCAAAACTTTGAATCCAGTTCCCCATAAATAGCACAGTCCTTTTTCCTCAGGGCTTAACTTGGTCCACCAGCAGAAAAGTTTGAGACTGTTAAGCAACAATAAAAAATGCTTCCCCAGCAAAAATATGTTGCTGAACATCTGGGCAATCTCATTGCGCCAGAAAATGAAAATGGATAATATTGATTGTTTGCCTCAGTGCTGCAGTTTGGATGTCATTCTTCTGCTGCAACACTTCACCATCAGAAATCTACTGGGCATATGCTCACATTCTGCAGTTTATTTTTTGCTTGCTTTGGATATTAATGTACTTACACGCTTTACGTGCAAGAGTCTTTTGTGATTAGCTTGGATTTTGCTCAGCAAGTCCAAAAATGTTATTTTTAATTAGATTGTTTACCATTTTGTAAAACATGCAATTCAATTAGGTTTGAAAAACCCTCTAGAAATAATTCGTTGAAGTGTTACCACTAGCTTGAATATACGTGTTACATTAATGACTACTTAATATCTTGGTCTTTGGCTGTTTTGTGGGGTTTTTTTTACATACATTCATATTGCTACTATTCTAATCTAGTTTTATTGTGTTGCATTTCATCTGTGGGCAGAAAATCCATCTAAAAGGATAACCGCCTACTGCTGGTACCCACTAATGGAATTATTCCTTAGCTAAAAGAGTAAATGCTTGTGCTGTGATGCCACAGGTTCAAAATTTGGGGATGATTCCCAGGAGGTTACCCCATTTCTGTGGCTAGATGCAAGCAAGGTGCCCAAGGTTCGGGTGGCCTCGTAATGGTGTTGTGACCAGAACAAAGCAAACCAGAAGCCAGAACGCCAGTATAATTGGCAGAAAAGTCCACGCAGATGTGGCAGGCAGAAAAACCTTGCGGCAACAGCAGGAGCCACGGCAGCTCTCAGGGTTAACTTCACCACACGAGGAATAGGAACAACTTCTGTTTTCCGTACAGGCCCTGGATCACTACAGGGATGAGTCAGTGTTTGGATGTTTTACCATTAACTACGGGGAGAGCAAGAGCAGGTCTCTAGCCTACAATTGGCAAGCAAAATTTATGAACTTCCAAGCATTCTTTTTTAAACAAAACAATTAGAGTAATAAAAGAAAATCTGAAATGAGGAAAATGTGGTTTTGAAAAGCCTTTTCCATGACCTCAAGCCCATTTGCTCACCAGGTATCACCTTCCTAGAGTAAAATAAAAAAAATCTGTAAATTTATTCTTGAAAGAGACAGAGAGAGAGAGAGAAATAAACATTATGTCATTTGATCCAAATGTATTCAGACATATACTGTGGGCTAACTGCTGGCCTTCTTAAAGGAAATATTGATGTCATCCTGGCCTGCTTCGACCCAGAAAAATGTATATGATACGCTAGTTTAAACTTTTGGGTTATAAAATGATGCTACTTAAGCTCACTTAAACAGAGCAAGAGAGAATACTGCTTTTAAGCAGCTTTGGTTTGTATGACTTGACCAGTTACAAAATTAAAATATTTTGAAGCAGATACTGGCTTCCTGACCATATCTGACCACATCACTGAAGGGTAAGCACAACCACGCAATACTCCGTTGGTTAAATACAGCACAAAATTTAGGGAGATTTTGGCATGAAAGAGAGTCTCCACATATATATATATAATGTTAGCAGTGATTCAGATCTTGAATTTAATCTAGCTGTTGTGAATCACTCACCAGAGGATCCTTCAGATCTTTTTGGAACAGAAAAAAAAAAAGAGAGAGAAGCTCATTTAGGATGAAAGACTTGTCCTCTTCCCCAGACACACAAACACTCTATAAGCATATTTAAAACTAGGCTTCACCTTATCTGGAGCACAGAAAATCTTTATATCATGAAAGATTAATCCATTTCTTAATTTATACTCACAGTCACCATCTTTCTATGTGAAGTGGATTGGAAGAAATTTCTTTAGTAACTCTGGGTATCTCTGATAAATGCAGCTGTAAGGAACAGCTCTTCCTTCCTGTGGATAAATCTCTTCCTTTACTCCTTTCCTAAGGAGCAAGCCTCTTCAGTACACTGTGACTAAGTTCTTATCAACACTGAGAATTGTAAAAAAATCTCCCTGCAAGGTCTTGTACTTCTTAAATTGTTCCAAAATGGTGGAGTCTGCAATGACAGGATGGGTCTAGGATAGAAGTGTGTCTTCTGCATATTGGTCGTTATGAAGCCTTGCCTCTGGCAGAAAGCAGGAGAAAGCAGTTGCTGTAGAGGGCAAAAATAAAACTTCTAGGAAACTCCTTCAGGCTGGGGGGCTGTTACCTGCCAGGTCTTCTGTTGCTCTAGAACCACATGGTGTGTGCCTTGAATGCTACAGGGCATTGCAGAGTTATGAACATGGATGTCACCCCATCACACATGGGGGGGTTGTGTTTGCAGCTGCCGGTGTCTAACAGTTCATTATCAACGAGTCCCTCTCAGTATCTTAGCTTTCAGTCATTTAAAACCAGAAGGTTTCACTCTACCAAACAGAGACATTCAGAGTTACACATCAAAAGACACACTAAAAATCTATTTGTGAGAAGAAAGATAAAAAAATTTTTTAAAAAGGTAATTTCTGCACTGGTAAGCTAGTTTTATTAACGCAGTCTCAGGCCCCTTCATCAAGTAAACACATCCAGTTCTGCCCCAGAAGCAAGACTAATGAAACCAAGGGTTTATAACAGCAATCCTAACGCTGCATTATCTAATGCAATGCTCTAATAAATAATCATGTATCATGCCAGAAGGGTTTAATTTGAAACAGATGGTCTAAGGAATGGAAATATAAGCAAAGTATTTTACTGTAATCGCTATCCAGGAAACAAAAGGGGATTTGATATTGCCTCAAAGACCTCACTCCCCCCGCCCAACGTTTTTGTCTTCGATAACGGTAAACTTTTGTTTTGCTAAGGAAGTGCAGGTGCTGCTGATAGTGCACAACATGGAACTCAGCTCGGGCAGTTTTCCTAATCCTGATTAACACGGGAGAGTTTGCTTTTGCAACAGCATTTGCTGTTTTTGCAGAGTTCAACTGATCTCTCTTTACAGCATTTCCTTTACTTATTTCTTCTCTGGTTTAGGAAGGAAAAGAAATTGTAGTTGCTGCAGACTTCACATTGTTGGTTTCTGTTGCATTTGATAGCAACAGTCGCCACTAAGAGCTTAATATTTAGGCACCACAGTCAGTGTCTTGCTCCCAGCTCTGCTTCTAGGTGCCCTGGCAAACCATTAAACGACGTGATCTGCAAAATTCACTTAGCACCAACAAGAACACTCTGCTTGCAAAATCATTGGACATATGTAATTACACAGTTTAGGAGATTTCTAGTTTTAGCAATCCATTTAATGCTTTACAAGAAATATAAAGGCAAAATTCTAACTCTTTCCAAATGGATATCCTTTCCTGTCTCTCTGCCAGGAGCTGTTTCAGATATTCCCTGCTTTACTTCAGAAAAATCACCCTAGGGATGAGCTTGGCACAGGCTGTCTAAACCCCGCTGCTTCTTTTTTTGGAAACAAGCATTGAAATGCAGTGTTTTCACATACAAGCTGCATGGAGGCTGTGTAGGCAAACCCTGGGATGAAAGAGTTTTTGCGGAAGTGTTGCTAACTACAGGTCCAGAGAACCTGCAAGATAGTCAGCCACATACACAACACTCTCTGCTGGAGACATGGCAGAAATAGCAGCTGCCGCTCAGATTTAGCTAGATGAGCTTTCCAAACCACACTCCCATTTTAGAGGGACTAAGGCCCAGTGCAAGAGAAGCACTTGCTTGGACTGCACCTACATTTAAATTCATGAATAATCTTTCTGAAGTCAGTGGACCATGTCAGTACCGTGCCAGTGTTTAAATCCCCCCACACTTTCCAGGAAAACTAATTAGCTTGACACATACTTTTCTCAGGTTTGGGGTGGTTTGGAGAGGTATCATTTTTGTACTTCAAGCTTTTCTCTGCAATGTTGGAGACACTTTTTTCCTAATCTTTAGTGAAAAACTCAGAAATACCCATAAGCAAGTGTTTACCTGAGACTTTGGGAGCTTCGGGCTTAAAAATCCCAAGCATTGAGAACAGCCCAAATCGCTTGAGAATAAGAAAAGTTGATGGGATACTCAACTGTTTAGACACAGACGAGCGCTTAAGTGTCTTAAAACACGTGACACCATCTAGTTAGCTTGGTATAAAGCCAGGAGCTAAGAATTCTTCACTATTTATTCCTATTCTCGATTGTTTGTGTGACAAACGCTTCAGTAAGAGAACGTTGTTCTGGGTGCTCTGCAGAGCCTGTGCGAGCACAGCTCCTTTCAGACCCTGTGTGGATGAATCTCACACTGTGTTCGCTGCATTTATACCTCTAGGGAGAATACCAGTGGAAAGATGAGTTTGTCCCAGTGACAGTATTTCTCAAGGAAAAAGGGATGTAACATACATCTACATGACTGATGAGACACAGAAGCAGCTTTGCCTCTGCTGACAGATGATGAGCAAAGCCTCAGACTGAGCAGTGCTGTCAGTGTGGTTGGGAGCCATCGCTCCCAAGTAAGAGGAGTTAGGACCGCTGTTCAGGGTTTATTTTTGCCTGAACACAAAATGCAAAGTTCAGGACTGAGGAAACAGAGTCTAATCTAAGTTACAACAGTCAGCACCTGGATCCTGTGGAAGTATTCCAAGCTTCCATTACTATAACTGAGACCTGTCCTAGAGTGTAACACAGACACTCCTACAGTCTCAGTCTCCTAGCTGGGAGCAGCACATCATGATGGTATTTCACCTGAGAATTTATTTTTTTGCCGATCAACAAGCAGAAAATCATGGAGAGCATCTTCTCATATTACAATACTGATTACTACACATGTCGTCTTTCTGTCTCATTCCCCAAACTAATAAGCCCAGGATCTAATTATCCCCACTTATAAATAACTTTCTTCATCCTATCTCTGTCCAACAATGTTTTGGCAGGCATCCTCAGCACAAGATTTGAAGTTATGTCCCTGCCAAAAACTATTGCTGCTGATGAATCACAGCACGCACAATCGAGAGGCTGGGGTTGCTTTTATAAGTATCTGCACATATATATGTAAATGTGTGTATATATATGTGTGTGTGTGTGTATAGGAACTTGGAATTGCTATACATATAGATCAGGCAAAATGGAACAAGGGGTTTTTCTCTCTTCCAAATGATGTTACTGAGCTCATTCAATCATTTCTGCTAATGTATTCATGCGTTTCCTAGGGAAATGATAAGGACGCTCATGTGAAAATCAGTCCTCTGCATTGAGCTTGTCTGACCACCACATGAGTTGAAGTTATTGAAGTCACCAGTTGTAGGACTCCAGTGATTAATTTCTTCTTGAGCCTAAAATTAGGCAGTTATGGAGCACCCAAGTAATTAGACTTCAAAAATCAACCTGGACTAAAGAGAGCATTGCTTTCATATCCCCATACAGGGGATTGCTAATCACAGGAGCAGAGTTAATGCTGTGCTATAAAGGACACTTTTGCTGCCTTTGTATTGGTGCAGGGATGTGGTTTTCACAACCTTCTGTGGCAATGTAACCTTGAAAAAGTTCTGCCTTATGTTTTCATTCGGCTTTCTGGTAATTTCATTTAGCGCTCACTGTTTCTTGTACTGTGGGAAACAGAAATACTCATCCTTTGCTTGCATCCTTCATGGCATTAATTATGTCATTTATCAGCTTTAAATCAACTGAGTTCAAGAGAGAATTCTTGATGGGAGATGCTCCAGAGAGAAACTCTTGGAAGAGAATTGTTTTTCTGTCCTAACTGATTTGCCACCTGCACTTGGTTGTTATAACCCAGTGTGATTTACTGGTGACTTTGCTTCAGAAAGACAGAGTGTATCAAAATGACTTGTCTGAAATGAACTCCAGGTTCATTAACTAAAATAATTGTTGCTATTAGTAGGAATTTATGCAGAATTCTTTAAGAAAACATTGGCACCATCCCCATTCAACAGCCATTGCTGTAGCAATAGCTGAAACACATAGGGTACATTTTAGGCAAGTTTTCTGAATCTGCATTTCAGGTCTTCTGTAACATTTTATATCTGCCAAATGAAGAGTAGTAAGCAATTTACTGTTGCTCCAGATTGAATTCATGTTTTGTAATTAATTTAATATGTCATATAAACCAGAAGTTTGGACTGTAAACTAGCATGGAAAAAAAATACAGATGTTTTCTTCTTGCCAATTTCAACAATCTGGGGAGGGGAGTTACTTTTACAACACTTCACTCTGACTTTTGCAAATTGCATTTGACAGACACGTGGCATTGAAGGACCGGTTGCTGCTTAAAATTAAAAAGTACATTTTATTCAAGAAGTGTCCTTCCAAGGTAAGTGCAGATGAATCTGGAATTGCCAAAAACTAATGGCTATCCTATGAGGACAGGGATCCGTTTGAACTCCTCCCTGCCAACCTGCTTCCAGTCCCCAGCCAAACCTGCTATAAGGCTCTGGAGATTTATACCTTATACCCCTGCTCTCATCAAGGCCCTGCCTACATTATAGCCTCTGTCTTCTGCAAAATAATGATGGAAACCCATCTGCAGTAGGAAGAAGAGATCTCCTCTGTACTTAACAGCATGCTGCCTGACCCAGCCACGCTGATAGAAACCGGAGGAGATTTTTCTTGCTAGTAATAAACTCAACTGCCCTTTGCCCTCTTTTGAGCTTTTTCCCTTTTTCATTACCCCTCTTTTCTCTTTGACCTGAGCTAGGGACCGTAAGAATGCCCTCTGATGCCCCGCACCTCTGCCACATGGCACAGTGTCCACATGGTCATCATAGAGCCTCTACCAAGCAGTGCCCTATTGCCACAGATTTCAGATCTGGCCCCAAGGAATGACCACATGACCCAACATTGCAAGTCACTCAGCAGTTTAAATCCAGAGGATCTCAACGCCTGTGTCATACTGGAGTAAGAGCTGCCAAGTGTGACGTGACTCTCCCAAGGTCACAGAGCCAGAGCCACAGCTGCAAACACAAACGGTGTCACCATTTCCCAGGCCTGTGCCTCACCCCCACTGGGTGCCAGGTAGCACATTCTCATCACCAAGGAGAAAGGCCACAGAGGAGATCACTGCTTAAAACTGTCCAGTGTTTGAGCTAGGAGGGAGCACAGACACACTGTACCTGGAAAGATACTTCACAGGTTGCTGCTTCAGGTCGAGAAAGCATATCTGGGCGCATGGGCTGTGTAATGACTCCATCCAACAGCAGGATGCTCAGATTCCTTCTGGTGATCAATCTCTGTGGGTATATATATATTTATATAGAGAAACCAAAGCCACAGATAGCACACTCAAAGTCTCTTGTAGCCAGAAAGCACCCTCTGCATCATTGGTGACACAGTGTGGAAATGCAGTTCTTCAGCATCCAGGGCTTTAGAGATACATGAAGAGAGTCTGCATAGTTATCTCTAGAATTTGCGTAGATAATATTCAGGATAAAAAATTATTTTCAGAAATAAATGAAAATACTCATAAAGAGTTATATTGTAAATTCTGTAAACAATGAGAGAGAAATACAGTAAATTACTACAGTATGTTTTCTTATGAAGGTCTCACAGGTTTTGGGAAGTGTAGCTATTCTGTGCTTTGACAGTTAAGTAAACTCATGCAACTTCTGTTCACACATGCACACACTTAATCTTCCTATCCCTTAAAGCAGGGTGTGCTTTCCTGCATTAAAAATCCCAGTGATTAATAATTTCTAACTTTTCCTGCTCCTTCATTAGAAAGGGATCATTGAGTAAAAGACCATATTAGCAAAGGAATTATTTTGTGCACTAACAGACAACATTATTCTGTCTTTGATAATTTTTATGTGCTATGAAGATGATATTGTAGATACATAGGTATGAATTTCTCTACGACGTGAAAACAGGAGTTACTAACAGTTTTCTCACGGCAACACAGCAGCTTAGTCCTTGCTCTCTTGGAAATGTGAAAGGCTGAATTTCCTCAGCAGCTTAAAACACGCTGATGGCTGCAAAACTCATCTCCCACTGTGTTCTGTGCTGCAATAGCACATTGCACCATCCCCCCTTTTTGAGGTCACTCCCAACCTACAGCTATTTCTTTTAGCGTATTTCAGCTCAGTAATTCTGGTTATTATTATGTATCTGTACAACTACTCCAATAGGCAGGCAGGGAAGAGCAGAATTGCTTAAGGCAATGAGCATATGTTCTCTTGGAATGAGGATGGTGCTGTGTGGGTATTATGCAGAGGGTTTGGATTGTAACGAAATATGCAGGAAGTCAAGGGAAGGATCAAGGCAGAAAAGTCTTTCATATATCTACTAAATCAGCTTTCCAAAGTCAGCGTGAAAGACCAAGATTACTGTCAGCGACATGTGTCACCCAAACACCCCAAAACTTCCTCCCATCACCTGAAGCGATTAGTTCATTTGAGGTTAAATGTGCCCCAAATCTGTCCTATTGCTCCTGGATATCTATGGGATGCATCTGCTTGGCTCCAGCTACACAGCTGATCATAGAACAACAGGGTTTGAGCCTCTTACAAATGCAACACATTTGTGAGGTCAGAAGTCACACATGATGTGGAGCAAAGAGGCACGGAAAGATGTATGGGTCAGCAGTAGTTTGTGGTGGAGCCAGGAACCAGTGCCAGAGTGCCCAAAGCCCATTCCTGACCCTTAACTGCAGACCATGTTTCCAGCTGCACATCTAACTGGTACATCTCTTACTGCAAATCATAGCTGAACACTGGGAAAGTGCCAAGGAGATAGCAGTGCAAAGCACGTGCATTTTGATATGGAAGATTGTGGCCAACAACAGAGCAGTTTGTATGCATTATGTCATAGTGTGCCTGAAAAATTAGCCATAACCAAGTACTACCTATTTATAACTACTTCTCCGAATCTGTTATTTTAGATATCTGCCACTGAGACAATAAGGGCCAGATGGGTTTAATGTATTCAGGCTGCAAAAATAAGATCATGCTGTTGCCCACTGAATTTACTCAGACACTGCAGTTTCTACAAGGTGAGTTTTTCCTAAGAAAAAGTAGCATTAGTTTGTATTTATTAAAAAAGCAACAACAACAAAACCCCTTTCACCATCTGTTCACATGACTGTACAAGAGAAAGAGCTGACGGTAAAGCTGTATTCTGCTAAACCACCTGTGCCCAGGACTAGAACCAGATTGTAATGAGATTTTATGAGCTTCTACAGTCATCTTTGATCCAAAGGTCCCCATGTGCTCTGCACATACACAACTGAAAGAGCCTTTCACCATGTGCTTTGCAACTGGCACACACAGGGGCCATCCACTTTATATCCATTGAAGGAAGAAACCACTGCCCAGGAGCCACTTGCCTGTTCACCACATGAATGGACAAGCCAGAAGGCAGAAGAGCACCACGTTGCTGCGTCACTTCTAAACCCAAATTCACCTTTGCTACCTGTAGGTCAAAAACACCTACATGAAGACTATTTATCTAAGTTTTCTGTAGTAGGGACAGAAACCTCATTAAAAATAGCTGGCCCAAAACAACAAGCTAAATGACAGTTCTTCATTTGTATAGAAAGCCCTTAAAGTGTTCCAGGCATTGCCCTTTCTCCAGTTAAGCAGACATATCCTCCCTATCATTTCTTTCAGGTACCACTGAGTCCAGTGGGAAGGTTTCACACAGAGATGATGCTCAAATACATTATTGAAAATTCTGTTCTTATTCCATCTTGAAGGAACAGATAAAATAGTACAAGCCCCACATGGAGACTAGGAGTTTAAAGGTATGAAATAAAGCTTAGGAGGTAGTATATGGCCCTCGTGGCTTTTACATAGCAGATACTTCACAAAGCCTGCTGAAAGGAAGGGGTTTAAATTACGTATATTTGTG
>WEIS01003676.1:57718-79311 GCA_013389965.1 Todus mexicanus | reverse complement strand
CCGAGCCGAACCGAGCCGAGCCGGCCCCGCCGCCATGAGCTTCTTGTGGAACGTCATGGGCGGGCCCAGCGCCGGCACACAGCCCTCCGGAGCCGACACGGTGAGAGAGAACCACGGCGCGGCACCGGCACCGGGGCCTAGACCGACACACCCCACAGACAGACAGCCAGACANNNNCGACACACCCCACAGACAGACAGACAGACAGACCGACAGGCAGGGGGGGCGGGGAGCGGGGAGCGGGCTGCCGGGACAGCTCCTGCGCCGGCCGGGGAGCGGGGCTGGCCCTGCCTGCGGGCTGAGCAACGCCCCAGTGCCCATACTGGGAGTACTGGGCTCGGGGGGGGCGGGGATGGGGCAGGGAGGGCTGGCCCCTTGCCTGGTGGGCCCCTTGGTGATTGCTGACCCCCCTCGGTGATTGCTGCCCCCCCGTTGTACCTGCTGTCCCCCCTGTGCCGTGCCCCCGGTCACGGCTGTGGTGTTGCCCGTTGCCAGATCCAGAAGCTGTGTGACCGGGTGGCCTCGTCCACGCTGCTGGATGATCGCCGGGACGCCGTGCGCGCCCTCAAATCCTTATCCAAGGTACGGACCCCGCCCCCTGCGTCCTGCCCGGCTTTGGGCTGTGGTTTTTGCCAGACCACTGACCCGTCCCGTTTCTCTGCGAACAGAAATACCGGCTGGAGGTCGGCATCCAGGCCATGGAGCATCTCATCCACGTCCTACAGACGGACCGGTAAGCGCCTCGCTGGCTTCTGGCCCGTAACCTGCCCCCGCTCTGCTGCTGGAACTCACTCCCACGGGCCAGGAGGGGAGCTGGGGTCCTACCAACCCTTCCTCTTGGGATGCCGACTCTGATCACCTCTCTGAGGTGCAAAGAAAGGACGGAATCGCAGGAGCTTGGGGGGTCTAGAGGTGGTACCCGAGGGCACCTCGGTGCTTCCTGGCAAGTTCCAGACGCCGCGCTGCTCTCGGCGCTTGGGCAGGCAAGCTCCGGAGGGGGTCAGCGGGGGCGTGAGGTCCCTGCTCGGGCTGTCGAGGGGAGGCTCCGGGGGCTCCTCCAGCTCCAGGAACACAGATCGGAGCCGGCCCAGCTGAGTAGGGTCGTTTGTAAAGAGCAGCAAAGCGGCTCCGGGGACAAGGGGAGGCAGCGACTGCCTCGAGTTCCCTCCTCGCGTGTCCCTGTGCTCACGGGAGTGGCTCACGCCTGTCACGCTGGCGGTGGCGCTGGGAGGTTTAGCGTGACAGGAGGCCCGGTTTGATGAGAAATAGTAAAGGACTGGGAAAGCCGCAGGCGAGAGGCAAACCGGTGACTTTTGCTTTCCTGCCTAGCTTTAAAAAGCGGCTAGGAAAGAGGCCCTAGAAAAAGCAACCGGGTCGGCCCGAGATGTTTATGCCCTGACACAAGTAAGGGACGCGAGGAGCCGCCTCCTCTCGCGGATTTCCTCGCTGCTCACGGCAGCCCCACCGCGCTCCTGGGCCGGCCTCGGCGCCTTCCGGACTCCCGAACCCTCCGGTGTTTGTTGTGTAATATCAAGGAGGAACTCTGATCCACTGCAGGACTTTTCCCCAGCTGCCTGGATGTGGCCACGTCCCCCCAGGGGTTATTTCGAAGAAGCTTTGGCACCGAGTGTGGAACGCACCGGGCCCGTGCCACAGGCGGCGGAGCAAGACCCCGGCTTGGTCTGTAGCTGCTCTGGCCCTGCTTCGGTAACGAGGCTTTTGAATCCCGGCCTGACGATTCCAGAAGTCCGAAACCTCGTACGAACCGAAGGGAGAGAATTCATTTGGGGGTTTTTTGGTTTTTTAAGGCACCAACCTCAGTTACTCAGGTGCTGTTGGTTCTCAGTTTCCGAATTGCAACAGGCCTCCCATTTCCAGCCCTGAAGAGGCGACAGAGACGCCGCGGTCAGCCCTTCGCTGCCTCTCCCACCACTCCAGTTTCCAGGGGTGACAAACTGCCTGGGGTTTAACGACAGAGGCTTCGGAACGAGCCGCAAGATGCTGCAGGCGGTGAAGGGCCGCTGGTCGCGGGGCAGCCGGCAGCAGGGAGAAGACGCTGCTCTCCTTGCTCTGCAAGGCGTTTCCTCCTCAGACGGGACAAACCAGGGCTGGTTGTACCACGCCTGCGGAGAATTTGCCTGTGCTCTTGGAGCTGCTGCAATTTCCCTGCCGAGGGAGAGGATGAGCGAGGCCGCAGCTCGGCTTGTCCCGAGTCTCCAGGAAATCGTTTCGCTGTGTTTTTCCAGGCGTGGACTCGTTTCAGCTGCGTGACGAGGCAGCCACGGGCTTCCTAGGCTTGTGCTGAGGAACATGACGAGGGAGGGAAGGCAGAGGCAGGCTGGCGGGCTGAGCGCACCCCACACACGAGACCCTTGGCTTTTGCTTTCGTACTGCTCTGGTTGACGAGCAGCGAAGCAAACGTGGACGCCGGTGACATTTACCCCCCGCCCCATAAAGCCCTGCAGGGGCTCTTCGCCGGGGCGCTGCGTTTACGGGATGTTTCGGCTGCGCAACGCCGGAGAAACCGGTCTGTGGTAAAGCAGCCTGGCAGGAGAGTCGGGGCGTGAGCAGGTCAGCTCAGCAGCCTGGCAGGAGAGTCGGGGCGTGAGCAGGTCAGCTCAGCAGCCTGGCAGGAGAGTCGGGGCGTGAGCAGGTCAGCTCAGGCTCGTGCTCCGGGCTTGCCCAGCAGCGTCCTGGGGAGCTCGGAACCCCGGAATAACTGGGCGGAGCCGCAGTGGGTGACACGGAGGCTGCTCTGTTTGGCAGAACCCGCGGCCGCCGTCGTTGCGTTCAGGCGGAGCGTGAGCTTTCGGCCTCTGGTTCTTGCTCAGGGGGCAGGGTGTTGCCTGGGGTGGTGCTGGAGCTTGCCTGCAGCTTCCTTGGGTGGCCGTCCGGGAAGGGCTCCCAATCCCTCGCCGGGATTTCTCCGGGAGCGGGTTGGGAGGAGTGACTCAGAAAGTGGAGCGAAGCTTCCTATGGCCAGCTGGTGCCACCAGAATTTCTGGATTCAGAATTTCCCGTTCGGGGCCTGGGCAGCCGGTGGTTACCTGGTCTGTCGGCATCAGTCCTGCTCGCCTGACCTACCGCTGCGGGCGCAGAAGGACGCCGCGGTGTAAGGGGGGCTGGAAACAGAGTCGCTAAAGAAAAGTGGTTCTTTCGTTTGCAGTTCAGACTCTGAGATCATCGGCTACGCCTTGGACACTCTCTACAACGTTATCTCGAATGACCTGGAGGAGGAGGAGCCAGGTAAGCGCCGGGTACCTGCGGGGGTGCTGCCTTCGGTGGCGGTGATGCAACTATCGGCTGCGGGCTGAGCTGCGACCGGCCAACGCGGAGACTCCCGCTGTTGTTGTTGCGTGGCCGAAACCCTTCTTCCCCCAGCCCCGCGATGGCGCTTTGGAGACTCCGCCTGTTCCTCCCCAGGCAGGTGCAGCAGCAGCAGCAGCTGCCCCACGGCGAGGCTCCCCAGCCCCCTGCCCCTCCTGCCTTTACTGTCCAAGGCCTTTCTCCTCAGGCCACCAAAACTGGTCCCCAAGGCCCAGGAAATAGCTGCGGCTCTTAAAAATAACATCAGTACGCTGCGAAAAATCGACAGCGGTAACTCGGGCTAGGCTCGGGCGAGGAAAATGTCCTTTAAATAGGTCAGCAGGAGCTGAGACTGCCCCAGGGAAGGAGAGCAGGGAGCCTCTGACAAGGAGAGGAGCTGCAGGTTGCAACCCCTTCGGGGGCGCGGAGGGCGAGTGGTGCAGAGGGCGGGACGCGCTGAGGGTCCCTGGTTTGAGCATCAAGGGTGGGTAGAGAACGGGGCTGGGATCTGGCCGGGGCCTGGGAGGAGGTCTCTGGTCCCACGCAGTGCCGGGAGCCTCGTGAGCTGCAGTCCTGCCGTGATACGTTCCTCTTGATTACCCCTCAAATCGCCGCTTTGCTTCCTCGCCCGTTGCTTCTCGGTGTTCGCCCAGCTGCCTGATCTCAGTGAAGGACGCTCTAGTCTGGCCGTAGAGCTCTGGCCTTGCTGCTGTCCACGCCCGTGGCCCTGCCCGTGGCCCCGGTGGCTGTGGCTCGAGAGCGTTCTCGGCAGCCTTTCAGGGAGAGCAAAGAGGCGGCGAGCTCGAGTCGTTCCCGTGCAGCGTAGCAGGAGTCGGGGGTGGTTCAGTCGGGCCCCTTCCCCCAGCCCTCCGGGGCAGAGCAATCGCTGCTGGGGCAGCCGGGGCGGCTGCTCGGCCACGCCGCGCTGCTGCTGCTGCTGCCGCTGTGGGTTGTGCGGTCCCGAAAGCTGCTCGACTTGTAACCCTTTCTCTTGTTTCTTTTCCCTCTCTCTGCGCTGACAGACGATTCCGAAGGTAAAAGCACCTTTCCTTGCCTAACCGCGGCGCTCCGCCCTGGGCTCGGTCGCTGCTCACCCCCCGAACGCTCGCGGCGCTTCGGCAAGGAGGCTGGGGAGGCTCGGGCCGGAGCTGCTGGGGAGGCTCGGGCCAGAGCCGCGGGCGAGCTCGCGGCCTCTGCTCTCCGCCTCGCCTGCAGAGCTCGGGCGCCTGCCCCCTTCCATTTCTGACGTGATTCGGGCAGCAGAGCTCGGAGGCTGCGATAACGACCGATTATTAGGAGGCGTGCAGCTTCAGAACCGGCCGGGGTTTAATGGGCGACCGTTTGTGCACGGGGGGCTGCGTTTTCCAGAAGCCCCGAACTCTGACCCGAGCGCCGGGGCTGGGCGCAGGCAGCCTCCTTCCCGGCGCCTCTTTGCAGCCGCGCGTGGCAGATCCCCGCGCTCGTTTCTACCCTCACTCACCGCTAACGCCGGGCGCGCTCTCCTCCTTAACCGGGTCTCGCCAAAACGCGCTCCGCCCGTTTATCCGACCACTAAATCCTAGTTTGCAGCGCCGCTCGTTAGCGCATCGCCCAGAGCTAATCTTGGGAGACGGAAGCCGTTCCCTTTGTTTGAACCCTGTGAGCGTGTGGATTTACCGAGTGATTACGGGAGAGCTCTGGCTGCGAGACCCGTGGGGCAGCCACACAAGCAGGAGACGCAGTTTCTCTTCGCCTGTTTCTTTCTGTCCGGCTCCTCTCGTTGTTTGGGGCGGCTTTTTTTTTAATGTAGTAGAGGAAATACTGATAGAAGGAAAGAATGAGAGGAGGGAAAAAACGAGACAAGCTCTTCCCTGTATGGAAAATCCCGAGAAATCAGAGCTTGCACAGGGGCACCTTGCAGCGAATCCCCACGGCCAGCAGTTTGAGTGGGGCTGATTCAGTTAAAACTGTTGTCCTGGCACCAGGTTTTTACGGCAGAGTCCTGGGATTCCTCTGTCTCTGCCGTGCCCCCGGCAAGGTGCAGAGCTGGAAGATTGCGCGTGGTCTTTGCCCCTTTTTTATGGCTGCCGGGTTGCTGCTGGTGTGTCAGCGACTCCTCGCTGAGGCTGGAAATCCCCCAGCCCAAGCGGGAGGGAAGATCCTCGTTGCCTCTTTGCTCGCCGCGGATTTTCTGTGTGTTGTGCTTCAAGCCCCCGCGGTCTGCTCGGCTCGCACGGGGCCGTGTCGCAGCGCCGAACGTGCATCTGCCTCGTTTCTAGGGCAGCCCGATTTAGAGGCCGAGCGGCAGCGCGTTTTCTGGGGCTCTGCACGGAGCTGGGCTGCGCACGCTGCCGAAAGCACGGCCCCGGCGCGTGGAGGCTCGGAGGGTACGGGCAGGGAGGGCGGCAAAGCAGCGCCACGCTTAGGGCAGGCACAACCAAGAGGAGAACCAACCTGGTTGTTTAAACTCGGAGACATTTTCCTTTCGGGGTGGCCGCTGTTGTCCCGGACAGCTGAGTTCCCACCCCTGCCACGTGCTCAGCAGTTGAGAAGCTTGGGTCTAGAAACGGTGCTGGACTGGAGCAAAATACCTTCTGTTCCTGTCCAGAATCAGCGTGTCGTTAGAAAATGCCTTTGAATTAGAATTGCTCTTCCTTAATGTAGCCCCGATGTACAACTGATGGGTGAAGCAGCTCTATACGTTGTTGGGCAGCCTGGACCAACAGCACTGCTGCAGAGACGCCTTCTCTGTGTGTTCTCTGGGATACTCTTCAGTTTGCTTTTCGTTTGTGCGACGACGGCGCACGTTATAATCGCGCGAGACGGAGCTCGCGAGCCACCCCGATTCCACGCAGCTGAAGAGTAAAGAACAGAACGGCCCTTGCGAAACGAACTCGCGTTCCAAGGCTGAGATGAGGGGTTCGGATGCTCGTCTGATTGAAACTTGTTCCCCTTTGCTCACGTTCAGGTCTTTGCAGAACCGAAATGACACAGCGGCAACTCCAAACCCGCTTGTCAACCGTAGCCCTGTTTCAGTAGGGTTAAAAATCCCAGCTACCCGAGGTCCTTCCGCTCGTGTTTGGTAACACGTTGTTTTTTTTACCGTTACAGAAGAAAACTCTCCAAAGGCAGCTGATGACCTGGGCGGTCAGTTCACGGAGATTTTCATTAAGCAGCCAGAGAACGTCACGCTCTTGCTGACTCTTGTGGAGGTGAGTCACGGGATCCTGCCGGGCACGTCGAGAGGTGAAACCAGAACGTGGCAGGGGAGGAAATTCCTTCCCCGTTCGGTGCCTATCGGCAATTGGTGTCTGTTGATAACCGGTGCCTAGGAGAGAAAGCTGAGCACTGAGGGATCCATTCCTTAACGTCCTCCTCTCCGCCTCTGCAGGAGTTTGATTTCCACGTTCGCTGGCCTGGAGTGAAGCTGCTTACGTCGCTCTTGAAGCAGCAAGGGCCTCAAGTGCAGCAGATAATTCTTGTCAGCCCGATGGGTAAGAGATTCGAGTCTATTTCTGATAACGCTCGAAGCCGAAAGCTCAGCGAGCGCCGTGGCTGAGGGCCGGAGGAGTCTCCAGCAGGGTGTTTTCAGCACCTCCGGCGTGGAAAAGCCGCGCCTTCCTACTGCTTTTCATTGAATAACGTGTCTCTTGCAGGCGTTTCCAGGCTGATGGATTTGCTAGCGGACTCCAGGGAGGTGATACGAAATGATGTAAGTACGGAACGAAGGCAGCTTCTCCTCGCTAAAAACGGGAGCCGCCGGTTGAATCGCTCGGTGCTCGCGCGGAATTCGGGCGAAGTTGGATGAACGTGAATAGATTGTGGTTGCTGACTGCCTGTGGGGGGGTTTTGTTGGCTCTGCTGAGTCCCGGGGGTTCTGGCCGAGGGTTGTGCCGCTGCCTTAGCATCCTTTTACGAGCTGGGACTTGGGTTGGGTTCTAGCAAAGCTGAGTTCGATCCCTCCTCTCTCCCACCTGTCCAGGGAGTCCTGTTGTTGCAGCAGCTGACAAAGAGCAACGCAGCCATACAGAAGATCGTTGCCTTCGAAAACGCCTTCGAGAGACTTCTGGATATCATCACGGAAGAAGGAAACAGCGACGGAGGTACAGAGCCGCCCGAGACTTAGTCGTAGCGTTGAGCCTCTGCACGAACCAGGAGGGGCCGATGTTTGCAGGCTGGGATTAGTGAATCGGTGGAGCGAGGTCAGGGGGTGGAGGGGTCGAAACGTGCACCTGGCTCCTAACAAAACAACCAGAGCCGGCACCTTGAGAAAGCCAACCTCCAGACATTCAGTGAAAACGTGGGTTCATTGCTCTGGACGTGTGTGTGAGCTGGCGTGTTGCTGTTTGGCCGAGGGCTGGGCTTGGCGGTGTCCGATCCGCGCACGCAGCGTTGGTCACTCGCCCAGCTCCGCATCTGCGTTCCTCCTGCGGGGTCCGGGGATGCCTGGAGTGCCTGCGACCGTCGGCTTGCTGAGTTTCTCCAGCCTCGGCAGTTAACTTGACATTTTCTGGTCAGCTCCTTGCTGCATCAGTCACCTGTTTGGGGAAAAAGGATAAAAACACTCAGCAAAAATAACGCAGCGCTTGGGTGCTCTTTTTATTATTATTATTACTATTATCCGTATCATTATCATTATTATTATTATTATCACATTGAGTTTGCCACCAGCTGTAGTTTGCTACAGGACCTATTCCAGTGACAAGACAGGTTGCTGTGACCTTTCTGTGAGCTGCAGAAGCAGTTGGTGCTTCTCTCCCAGCTGAAGTATTCCGGGAGCGTGGAAGGATTAAGCAAACCTTTCCCCCGAAGCTGCTATTTTTAGGCAGCTAGTAATTTTAGGAGACTTGGTATGTAAATTCCCAAGGGCTGAGACTTCTCTGTGTCCATTCCCGCTGCCGGCAGCCCCGGGGAGGGGAGTTTGGACGGGCTCGTTGTTAAGCGCTATTCCTAAGAATCGCTTCTTGATCAGAATGACCCAGAAAGTACCTTAGAAACGAGCTGAAGGTGTAGCGAGGGCTTAAAGAGGCTCGGCGCGTCGCCCAGTAAGGACTGCTGCCTTGGAACTCCGAGGCAGTTCCAGAGGAGCTCCGTTTTGGTGCCTAAATGCAAGACGACAGCAGCAGCGCAGCCTGGCTCTGGAGCAGCTGTAGAGGCCGTGAGGCTGCCTTTGAAGTTCTTCCCGTTCCAGCCCAGTTAACTCACTCACACACACGCTGTATGTTCTGTGGAAATAACATTTCTCCCGTAGGTCCGAAGGAAAAACACAATGATGGTTTCCTTGGAGCAGCGTCCTTGGCATTAGAGTGACCTTTGACTATTTTTTCCTGCCTGAGGTTCACAGTTCCTGCTCCAGACGCGATGCTGAGGAACGAGGGGTTCAGAAGCTCGTGCTCTTGTTCCGTCTGGATCATAGTTGGTGCCTGGGGAAGCTAGTTAGCTTGCCATCTTCTGATCGATCTCTTGGGATTTTGTCTCGCCAGGGATAGTAGTGGAAGACTGCCTCCTCCTGCTACAAAACCTGCTGAAGAATAACAACTCCAACCAGAATTTCTTCAAGGAAGGTTCTTACATTCAGCGTATGAAGCCTTGGTTCGAAGTCGGGGACGACAACTGCGGGTGGTCCGCGCAGAAAGTAACCAACCTTCACCTAATGCTGCAGGTAAAACGCCTCGTCTGCCTCCTGGGTACCGGCCCCAGCGCTTCTGCAGCGCTCCGGGAGTGAAGAATAGGTGCAAGGTGCTCACCTCGAGCTGCCTCTTCTCTCCTAGCTCGTGCGGGTGCTGGTGTCCCCCACAAACCCTCCCGGAGCCACCAGCAGCTGCCAGAAGGCCATGTCCCACTGCGGCTTGTTACAGCAGCTCTGCACCATCCTGATGGCCACCGGCGTTCCCGCTGACATCCTGACTGAAGTAAAGAGGGAGCCAACGGGGGCAGGGAGGGGGGCAGCTGAACGGGCGGGCGCGGGAGCCTGCAGGGATAGCGGGCTGCTGCACGGGCAAATGGAAATCCTAGGATTTGCTAAGGCAGTATCTCGGGTGCCAAGGAGGTACCTCGGGTGCTAAGGCAGTATCTCGGGTGCCAAGGCAGTATCTCGGGTGCTAGAGATCTCAACTTCCTTACATAAGATAATCTTCTCCATCGTATTTTGCCACCAGGAAGGATTTGGGTTTGCTTATTTTCTCTGTTGGGTTTCAGCATACCCTAGAGTGGCTGAACTGATTCGCAGTCTTCCCTGGTTTGGGGTGGAGGGGTTTTGCTGTTTTCCTGGTCTGAGACAGCCCTGCGGGGTTCTGCCCCAGCGGGTTCCCAGCCGTGAGGGGTTTCTCGCCTCAGCAGTGCTGGGGGGGTGAGGTGGTTTGGAGTAGCAGCCCAGGGCTGACCTTGCACTAACTCCCCATCCCTTTCTTCCCTCTGCCCTTTGCGCAGACCATTAACACCGTGTCGGAGGTGATCCGAGGATGCCAGATGAACCAGGACTACTTTGCCTCTGTAAACGCACCTTCCAACCCGCCAAGGTAGGGGAAGAAAAGCGTTTCAACGGTGTTAGGGAATGAAGTATCGGTCGGGGCAGCGGCAGCCCGAACCCACAGCTGGGAATTGCGATGCAGAGCAGCACCCTCAGGTTCCCGCTGGGAGTGTCCGATAGAGCACGGAGGGCTCAGGGGAGTTTCTGCAGAGATCAGGCCCAAGAGCTGATTCTGTTTGTGATGTGGGACCTGAAAAGCGAACGAGCAGTAGCTGAGAAGCTCCCGGATCGGGACGAGCTGCCACTCGCAGGTCGAGGAGAATCTACACAAAGAAACGTCGGGGCTGGGGAAATGGGCAGGGGATTGGAAATGGGACGGGGGAGCGGGGTTAGCTTGATGGGACCTTAACGTCAGCACTGGAATATGAGGGCGAGGGTAGGAAACGAGCTGCTAGGGGCTTTATGGGGCATCTTCTGCAGCGCTGCTGAAGCTGCCCGGGAGCAGCAGGGCACCTGATGGGCAATGGAAGGGCTGCAGAGGAGCTGCTCCTTGCACTCGTGGGTAATCCATCCGCTGGTTTGGGGTCTAGTCAGCTGGGAAACTTTGGCACTAAAGCCAAAGGTGGTTCTCCAGCGTTTGCAATGGCAACAGCTGGAGCAGGCAGAAACCTTTCCTCGCCCAAATCCCCCCCACGAGGGCGGATCTGCGGCTTTCTCCCCTGGCACCTCTGTCTGACGGGTTTTCCTCCTCCGTCCCCGGGCAGGCCGGCGATCGTGGTCCTGCTGATGTCCATGGTGAACGAGAGGCAGCCGTTCGTGCTGCGCTGCGCCGTGCTCTACTGCTTCCAGTGCTTTTTGTACAAAAACCAGAAAGGACAGGGAGAGATCGTTTCCACGCTGCTGCCTTCTACTATTGACGGTACGCGAAGCCTCCCGCAGCCAGGGCTGAGCTGGCGCAGATGTGTAACGCGTCAGCCGGCGTCCTTCGGCAGAGTCATCTGCCTGCCGGACCCAAGCCAGGTGGTTTGGCTTGCGTCTCTAGAACCTCAGCCTTCTCGTTTTTCTGGGGTTTGAGGATATGTTGATGTCTTTAAGTTGTCTGAATGTAACTCGTGGCTCTCTGGCTGTTCCGGTAGCGACAGGTAACTCCGTGTCGGCTGGGCAGCTGCTCTGCGGGGGCCTCTTCTCCACGGACTCCCTGTCCAACTGGTGTGCGGCGGTGGCGCTGGCGCACGCGCTGCAGGAGAACGCCACCCTGAAGGAGCAGCTGCTGCGAGTGCAGCTGGCCACCAGCATCGGCAACCCGCCCGTGTCGCTGCTGCAGCAGTGCACCAACATCCTCTCGCAGGTACGGCCCCCGCCGCGGGCTCAGCCGCCGTGTGCCCGCAAAGAACGTTAGCCGAGCTTCACCAGGAGGAGGAACAGGAGGAGGAGGGTTCGCTTTTGCAGGGTGTTTTTAAGCGCTGCGTGAAGCACTCGGCGCTTCCCGGGGAGGAGAAACGCAGCAACTCTTGGGTTTGCAGCCAGCTTGCTGCTGGGTGTTGCCTGCTGGCAGCAGGCGGAGGCTCCTAAAGCAGCTGGACCTTAAGCCTGGGCTAAAGGACAGGGCAAACGGGCCGGATCCCCAGTCACGCTCTGTTGCTGGAGAAGTGCCTGGGTAGCCTTAAACCTGTAGCCGCGAACGTGGAAGGGCTTGAGAATACCGGGCTCGCGTCTAGTGATGGTTGCTGGGTTTGCTGCTCAGAGCTGAAAACTTTTTCTGACCTTGTTACAAGGCGTTAAGACCTGGGGTTGGAAGTGCTGAGTGCAGCTCACCTCCCAGCCCACGCTTTGTGTCTGATCCTCGTACTTCTTCCACAAATGGTTGTAGTAATAACCAGGAGCTCATGAACCCTGGCAGCTGTTAGACTTTCCTGCAGCGGAGCACAACGGCAGGATGCCCGAGTGTTCAATTCATCCTTTTGACTGATTTTTTTTTAACCTGCTGTGCCCGCAAACGGGCAGCCCTCCCTTTTTGTTATCCTTTCCCTGGCGTTTCTGTCAGGGGCAGCTGAGTCAGCCCCGCAGGCCGTGGCTCTCTAGCCTGTGACGACACGAGGGGCTCAGGCTCTGGGGGGTGTTTCTGCGCCGTGCTCCACTGCAGGGCTCTCCAGTAACACGTGTGTAACTTGCAGGGTGATAAGATCGACAGACGGGTATGTATTCTTTGGCCCGGCTCTGGCGTTCCCTTGCCAGCAGCCGGCCTTTTCCTCTTGCCTTGGGTTTCGCTGGGAGGTTTTCTTTAACTGCTTGTTGACGTGTTTCCACTCACAGCTTCGTGTTGCGGTTGGGTTCGGGGGTTTTCCTACCTACCCTAACAAGCTCTCGCTGTGTCTCCGGGGGGTTCTCTGGGGGTGCTCCACAACACTCTGGGATAAGGACCTCGGGGAGCGCGGGCGCTTCCTTCGCGGCGGGGCGGACAGACACCCTCGCTTGCAAGAGAAATCCAGACCGCTGGAAATGCCGGTTGCTCACGACTGGCCTGTAGCAAGGAGCTGGTAGGACCCGCAGTGGGAACGCGCCGCTCGTTGCCGGGCTGCTAAACGAAAACCCCGCCTGGGAAATGAGCGTCGCCTCCCGAGCCAAGGTCTGGTAGCGTTGTGGTGCGTGCGAGTCGTCAGCCGATTCCCCAGCGCGAGGTGGGCAGGGCAAGCGCACGGCGGGGACGAGGAAAGCTAAAAGAGCCGGCGCAGGGCACAGGAGGGGGCAAGAGGAGGAGAGCAGGGTTTGGGCGTGACTAGGCAGCTCCCGGCGAGGTCTGGGGAGGGCACCCTTCGGCTGGAAGGGGAGCAGCAAGGAAGATAATCTGCAGGCTAATGGAGCAGCGCGACAGGGTCGCAGCGAAGCCGCACACGAAACTATGGCCAGGGCTGAATGGCGACTGCTGGGCAAGCGTGCCGTACTCCCCGGGAACCCAGCAGGCAGGTGCTGCGCAGCTGGTGGTGGCCGCGTGTGTTCTCTGCCGGTCCAGCTCTTCACTTGGGTCTCTGGTGATGGTGAAGAAGGGCCAGACGCTGCCCTTGCGATGGGCGCAGCTCTAGGGATGGCTGCCGCCGTTGTAATATCTGCCATCTGCCATTGCTGGCCTCCTCTAAGGAGCTCCTTCCACCTCCGTGGCGGCAAGGCGCTGGGGCAGCTCGGGAGGGAGTCCTCGGAGGCAGAGCCGGGTGCTTTCTGCCGGCGTTGCTGGGCTCGATCGCCGTCTGCCTGGTGCTGCCCGGCGGCAGCGGGGTGGCTGGAAGCTTCCTGCGGAAGAGCTTCTTGCCGGGCCACTGCTCGCCGGCTCTTTCGATGGGCAAACTGGCGAACTCCAGCACCCCGGGGAGCTTCTCTTGGTTTTTAACGCTTAGCTGCAGTTAGAAGAGACGCTGCCTGCAGCTCTGGAGCACGGGGGTTATCAGAGCCGAGGGTGGAAGCTCGAGGTCTCTGGCGCTGATAAGCGACCAGACACAGCCTCTTTCTTTGTCGTGGGTGAATCCTTCTCTCTCTTGCCCTTGTCTCGGTCCCCGTGACCGGCTGTGCCGTTGTATTTTCTTGCCCCCTTTTGCAGACACCCCAGCAGTTCTGTATCTTCTGTCCTGCCCGACCCTGCCTTCAGCTTCCCGTTGCTCCAGCCGATTTATTCGGTGCTTGCGGGCAGTTTAGTTTTGCAGGCAGGGAACGGGTTCCTCGTTTGCCTTGAGAACGCCGACTGCTGGCGGAGACGTGAGGCTGTGCCCGCGGACCTGCAGCAAAGACAAGGGCGAGAGGGTTGAGGGGACAGTTGGTTTACGGATGAAAACTCATTTTTCCTAGTTTACAAGAACAAATCCTGCATTCCTCTTGCTGCCTTAACCCGCTCATTGGCTGAGCCAAAAGCCACCCCAGTATTTATGTCCTTAAAAAGTTAAGAAAGGTTTTTATTCATCAGGGAAAGACTCAGCGATGCATCACTCTCGAGAGGGAATCCCCACCTGACTCAGTTTACACCTCGCTCCCTCTTTGCAGGGGCTGTGTGTCCCTTCCTTCGTGTCACCCCAGCATTAATTACAAACGCAGAACTAATTGGTTGTGGTTTTTGTACTGGCGCTAATTCGCACCGCGTCCGGTTTCACACCTGTGTGGCTGCTTGGTTTGCTCTGGGAACAAGTGGAATGTGAAACGGTTTAGCCGCCGTTTCAGCGGAGCACTAAAGCTGCGTTGGGCGGAACTAACGAGCGGGGACTTGGAAAGGCGCGACTTGGCGGTTTGACGACGCTGAGGCGTCGGCGGGTGGGCTCTGAATCGGCACAGGGGCTGCTTTGGTGTTTCACTCCTCCACGGTGGAAGGGTAACCATGGAGGGGGGGGTTTATTCTTTTCAGGGCAGCAAAGTACAGACCAGGGTCGGACTGCTGATGCTGCTCTGCACTTGGCTGAGCAACTGCTCGATCGCCGTCACCCACTTCCTCCACAACCCAGCCAATATACCCTTTGTATCCTTGACCTGCTTGCGGAGCAGAACGGCTCGCCTCCAGATTCCGTGGGTGATTCCCGTTCGGGTCCAGCGCTTGTCTAGATCGGGTTGCAGGGATCCTGCAGAGAGGACGCGTCCGCGTGCGCTGCCCTGCCGGCAAGCTGCGCCTGGAAACCGAAGCCGCGGCGTCCTGCCAGCACGGGGTGTTTTTTATTTAATTGTGACCAGCCCGTGGCTATTTTTAGCGTGACTTCGGCTCGTACCCAAGAGGAAGGGAGAATGTTTCCTGCTTCTGTCGAAGCTTATTCCTGTGCTCGCTTTTCAGGAAATTATCCTGACTCGAGTACAAAAAAGGCTAAACTGCCGCCGTACCTCAGCTGCAAGCCTGGTCTGGAACAGTTAAACCTCTCTGGTTAAGCAGTTACCGAGCAGAGCCGTGCCAGGGACACCGCTGCTTGCCCGGGTCTTTCACAACAGGAGCTAGCCTTGCCAGGGTTCCACCAGCTATTTAGCCTGCGGCCCCAAAACGCTTGGGTTTACGCGTGGAAATTACCCTAAGTGGGAATTCGCACAGGGAGAATTACGTTCCGCGTGTCGCGCTTACGGAATGTGCCGAATGTCCTTAACGGGAGCTGCAGCTGACGGGGCAGATCGCCGAAAACCTGGGCGAAGAGGAGCAGCTGGTCCAAGGCCTGTGCGCGCTTCTGCTCGGCATCTCCATCTACTACAACGACAACTCCCTGGAGAACTACAGGAAGTAAGCGTGGGGTAGAAATGCTGCGGGGAAAGGCTCTGCGGGTGGCACGTGGCGGCGGCTTAAGAGGCTTCTAAGCGAGGTGGTGTGTATTTGGTTGAACATTCTCGGCCTGGGTTCCTTCTGGGATGCGGAGGGACTGACCCACCTGCACCCGGGCGGAGCAGGGGGTTGTTGCGTGCGGGTCCTCCTTCCTGCTCTCTGCCTTCCCGGGCGTCTCGGTGACTCGTGAGACTCAAGACGCGCAATCGGAGTCCTCGCTGCGAAACCCACCTTGCGGGGAGGCTGGGCTGGGCTCGTTTCTTCTCGGGCGTTGCGCTGCGATTCATCTGTTCCTTGCAGAGAGAAGCTGAAGCAGCTGATAGAGAAGAGGATCGGCCGGGAGAACTTCATTGAGAAGCTCGGCTTCATTAGCAAACACGAACTGTATTCCAAGGCGGCGCAGAAGCCGCAGCCCAGCTTTTCTAGCCCGGACCACATGATGTTCGACCATGAATTTACCAAGCTGGTGAAGGAACTGGAAGGTGAGGCGTTAGGCTGGGTGCCGCAGGTTTTGCGATCGGCTGAGGGCTGCGCTGCTGTCCGTAATCGTACGCGAGATACGGGCAAGAGCGGTGGCGGAGCCAGGGCGCAGCTCAAACGCTCCTTTTCTGTCAGCGAGGACTCAAGGCACCCCTTTGCTTTTCTGAATCTGTGTGACGCAGGACGTGTGGCAAACCTTGCTTCAGAAAAACCGCCCCCCCTATTTTCTTAAACCTGTTTGTGACCGTTGCTTGTTCGAAGTGCGGGTTGAGTTTCTCACGCCGTGACCTCGGTTAAGCTGAGCGAGGCTGCGAGAGTGTCCCGAGGACAAGACGAGGGACGTGAGCTGGGCCGTCGCTGACAGGAGCTGTTTCTCACAGGTGTCATAAGTAAAGCTATTTACAAGTCCAGCGAGGAAGACAAGAAGGAGGAGGAGGTGAAGAAGACACTGGAGCAGCACGACAACATTGTGACGCACTACAAGAAAGTCATTCGAGAGCAGGTAAGGAGCACCGCACGTGTGCCTCTGCCGTTTGTTCGCTCTGCCTTTCGGAGGCTTCGCGGCGCGGTTCGGTGTTCCAAAACAAGTAACGAGGAACCCAGCGACGCACAAACACTTTCAAAAACACCGAAGCTAAATTCCGGTTCAGCTGAAAAACGCCGGTGTTCTTTGAAGTTCTAAAGCGTGCAGGCTTCGGAGCGATGGAGAAAAAAAATACAGTAATCGTACTGAAAATATCTAATCGAAAATCGCAGTGATCGTATTTGGTGTGTATTTCTCGATAGTGCCACGAACCAGTTGCGCGTGCTGGTGATGCGAAGGATTTCCTGTCTTCACTTGCCTTCCTGGCAGTTTCGTACTCCAGAATGTTACGATTCAAGTGCCTTTTTTTTTTTTTTTTTAATTTGCACAGGACCAGGAGCTTGAAGAATTAAAGCAACGAGTTAACACCTTAACGTCTCAAAACGAGCAGCTCCAAGCCACAGTGACGCAGCAAGTGTCGCAGATCCAGCAGCACAAGGATCAGTATAATCTCCTTAAAGTGCAGCTAGGTGAGCTTTACAAAGAATCGCAGAGAATAATCTCGCTAATGCCAAGACCCGGCGCGATTTACGGCAAGCTACGGGACAGCTCCAGCAGACGAGCTGCCGTCGCTTCGGGACGTCCTGCAGCACAGGAGATAAAATGCACCTTCCTCAAGTTGACGTTGGGCGTTGCGAACCCTTGGGTTTAAATCCCCTCCGGTGAGGGGGAGAGCTGCGGCTGGCTTGTGCGTTTGAGGCCACCCTCAACGCGCTGCTGGCGTTCGCCACCTCGGTTGTAACCTCTGTTTCCTTAGGCAAGGACACGCAGCACCACAACTCCCACGGCGACGCCTTCCAGGTGAACGGCCTCCAGACGGAAGAGGTCAGCAAACTGAGGGAGGAGCTGGACGAGTGGAAGAACAAGCACGAGCTGCTGCAAGGGCAGCTGAGGGAGAAGGAGTCCGTGATCGAACAGCTGGTAAGCGCAGCCTCGGCGGGGCAAACCTGACCTGGCCGCGCGCTGCCAACGGGAGCTGCGGGCGGAGGGGGCTGGGGCGGAGCCCCGTCTGCTTCACGCCGCTCCCGAGAGGAGTTTGTGCAGCTGATCTGGCCACTGGTCTCGGCGTGTCTTGGCTGGGGAGAAGTGGGAGGTGGTGTCTCCCAGCAGCTTTGGTGGGGGTAATGCCCGAGACCTATTTCTGGTGAAAACGCAGGATGACACAGGCTGCTTTTATCTTGGGCCCGTCTCCTGCGTTTGAACGAGCGCAAGATGCTTTTGCATCCATCTTGGGAGGCCGTGGGGCTGCTCTCGTGTAACCGGAGGGGCTGGTGCTGTGCATCTCTTAGCCCGTTTGCCCCTTCCCTGCCAGGGACCACGCGCGCAGCTTGCTTGGTGTTCTGACAGCGCGACTGGCTCGTCTGGCTGGTTGTGGTTGTGCGGCTCATCCTCCTCTCGCTCTTACAGAAGTCCTCACGCCTGGAAATGGGAACAACAGAGCAGTCCTCCCAGACCGGCAGATCCGGCGGCCTGGAGCTCAGCGGTGACCTGCAGAAGGTGAACCTTCCGTAGATTTCAGGCGAATCGCTACCTCGCCTCAGCAAACGGGCTTCAAAGTTTGTGTTGTCTTTGCTTCCCAAAGGAGCTGGAGTCGCTTAGGAGCCAGGTGCAGCTACAGTCTGCGGAAATATCCAAGCTGCAGATGGAGAACCAAAAGCTACAGGTAATGGTACGGGTGAAAAAGTTCCTTATTTTCATCTTGGGAGACTTGGCTTGCCCGCTTAGGCTGCCCGTAGCTGTTGTCCGAAAGCCAAGCGTGTTTACACGTCGACAAGTGATTCCGACGGTGCTTTAGATGATGTAACGAGTTCTCCAGACAAACCCCGCGCGAGGGAAGAGGGGTCTTCCTGTTCTAACTTTGGTGTTGCAAGGAAAAAGACCCGTGCGGGGAAAACGTCAAGCCTTTATTGTGTGGATAATCTGGCTGGGGAGGGCTGTGGACACTCGCACTGTCCAAGCCTCAGCTGCTCTGCCGCCAGACGCCGTTGCACGCGTGTCGGCCCCGGGCGCTCGTGAGGCGGGGGCACGCTCGGCTGCTCCGTGCTGCAGGAGAAGCGATTCTCTTGAGGTCGAGCCGCGCTGCGGTCGTGGCTGAGGCAGCTGCCGCATTTTGGAAATAATAACTGTGGGTGGGGCCGCCCGATACTCCACTCTTGCTATTTTCAGTAGCCCCGTACTAAGGTTCGGGTGTCTAACTGAATTAAGAAACCATCTTTGGCACTTCAGGAGCATCTGAGCGAAGGCTGTGGTAGACAGGGTCTGCCTCGCACAACACCCAGCAGCCTCCACGGAGTAAGGGCGGCGCCTCGTGTTCCCCTGCCTGTGCGCACGCCGGGACTGCAGGGAGCACGGCTCTGTTTGCTGGTGCCCTGCAGCGCGGGACGGACGTAGCCGCCGCTCTGCTGCTTTTCCCTTCTCCAGCCGCGCCTTGGTGTCTGTGGCTGTGCTGTGACAGGGGGTTTCTCGCCCGCAGAACGCAGCAGCAGAGCCTGCGCTGGGCGACGGCGGCGCGGCGGCAGCCAACGGCTCCGAGGCGGAGGGGCGGCTCCAGCAGGAAATCAAAGAGCTGAAGGTTGGTAGCGGGTGACCGGCAAACCGAGGCGCCCCATACTCAGCCCGCAGATAGGGCCAGGATTCTACAGCAGGAGGGGCTTTGCGGGGAAGGGGTTTGTTTCCTCAGCCGCTTGCGCGTCTCGGGCTGTGCCGGGGAAGCCGGACGTGTTTCCTCCTTAATTTCTCAGTTGGGAGCTGTTACGGGCAGCGTATGGGGTGTGTTTGCAACTTGGCGGGGGCTTGTTTCTGTTGCCAGAGTGAAGTCAAAGCCCTTTCCGAGGAAAAAGAAGCCCTGAAACAGCACCTGGATTCCTCCAGCAGTACGGTTGCTATCTTGCAAGACGAGAAGAGTAAACTGCAGCAAGAAGTTGCAGAATCGAAGAAAGAACAGGACGATCTCCTGGTGCTTTTGGCTGACCAGGATCAGAAGCTCTCAGCGCTGAAGATCAAGTTGAAGGATCTTGGTGTACCGGTAAGCAGAACAGTGGGTGCAGGGAGCTCCCGGGTCTGAGGTGAGGCCTCTCGCTACAAACAGGGGGCTGCGGGATCTGCCAGGGATGCTTTCCCAGCTCACCTTGGCAGCCGCCAGTAAGAGGTGCGAGCTGCCTCTTGAAAGGCGCGTTCAGCTTAGGGCTGCTGATGCCAAGCTCCTGTGAGGAGAAGCACGTGTCCGGAACGGTACCTGACCACGTGCCTGGCCTTGCTGCCAGCTGCTCCCGGCTGCTGGCTCGGGAGCGCACGGTGGAGCTGGGACAATCCCAAGGGATGGCTCCCCAGGTGAGACAAGCGACGGCTGGGAAGCTCTAGCCCGCTGCTTAAGCGGCGCCGCAAACCGCCGGGGCGCTCGCCTTCAAGAGCCCTCGTGACTCGCAGCTGGACGTGTGAGGTACCCGAAGGCTGGGGCAGAACGGGCGGTGCTGAACTGAGGCGGTCGTTCCCTCTAGTCTTTACCAGAGAAGTTAAAAACCGTGTGGCGTGATGAGAGTTGGTTTTATTTAGCGCCGATTGGTAAAGCGTGGTAATGGCAGCTTCGCTTTGAGCTTATTTCCGCTCCCTCGGCGTTAGTCTGGCCGCGAGAAGGCTGGCTCAGAGCGAGGGGTGCCGCCGCTCGCAACAGCTCTGTCTTCGTTCCAGGTTGAAGACGAAGATGACATTGAATCTGGCGATCAAGGCGATGAGGACGAGGACGGGGACGAAGAGGAGCAAGACTAGAATGCTTTTGCGCGTTACCGTGAGAACTAGATTGCGTTGTTATTGGGGGGGAAAAAAGAAATCTCTTGCTGGCTTACAAAGCAAAGCGTCCGCTGCTGAGAAGCAAATGGTAAAACCGGCGACGGTGGGACTAGTTAAAAGTTACCGAAGTGTTTGGAAACCCTTCATACGTACTAGGTAAAGCAAACAAAAATCACTGTTTCAGTTCTACATGAGTATCCCAAATTGTACTTGTTTAGGAGTCGCTTTAGACACCGTTTAAAAGCACGGCGATGGCGGTGCCGCCGCGGCCGCTCGTCGCCGTGGGCAGAAGTTCTGTGCGTTTGTCTACCGTTTTAACCTCCTGGAGCTCTTAACCTAATTAAATACACGAGCATTTGGTTTAACACCTGTCAGATGGCATCATTGCTGCCCCCGCCTCCAGCCTTGGAGCTCCGGGGTCCTTGGAGGCTTCCTTCCGAGAGCAGGGGCGAGGAGCAGGGTGGGGGCGGCTGCCGGCCTCGCGGGCCAGCTCTGGGTGCGGACGGCCCCGCACAGCGCCGAGTGCCTTGACACCCGCGACGGCCGCACCGGACCCGCGCCGTGCCGCGCCGCTCAGGACGTGGGAGAGGTTTCCCGGGAGCCTGCGCAGGACAGGCGGCGTTTTCCACAAGAGCCTCCCTGGAAACACAAAGAGCGATCCCCTCTTGCTAAAGATCTAGCGTGCTACCGAGTCAGCGTAAGAATCGTAACAATCCTGCGGCGAGGAAACGAGAACTACTATGATTTATATATAACTTATTGGCTCTTGACGAGTGAATAAAAGATACAATTTTAAAAGAAACCTGAATACAGTAAATGCATCAGTTTCGTTCTTTGGTGGCAAAAGAGGTACGTCCCCTTCGCACTCGCTCGCTCCATTCTCTTCTGCTGTTCTAACAGAATAATAAACTGGGAGAATTTCCTATTTTGGAAAAGACCTTTCAGATCATTGAGTTGAATCATTAACCGAACACTGACAAGTCCTTGACTAAACCATATCCCAGACACTCTGTCTACGCCTTTTCATGTCTTAAAGCACATTTAAATGTTTTAATACACATCTAAAACTGTGTAGGACCCATCTGGGGTGGCAGATGAAGGTGATAAACACCATTGCAGGAGTGTGGAGAGATAGGTGCCGGTTCAGTGTTTGCCTTTTCCAACACCACGGGCTTCAGGAGCCGTTTCCCTTCCTTAGAGCTTCTTTTAAAAGGAAAATCCTTCCTCAACCAAATGATGCTTGGAGGAAGATGAGGAAGGAGAGGGGTTCAAAGTCGCCTCATACACTGTACTCTTTTTGGGGGGGTTTTAAAGCACAAAGTGAAGCGCAGCCGGCAGCCGGCAGGCCCACGGTGCTCCTGCTGCTCCTGCAGCGACTCGAACGAGTCCTGAGAGCACCGACGGCCCCGCTGCTCGCAAACCCTTGCCACAAACGCTGCGCCAACTCGGCCCCAGCGAGGGCTGTGGGCAAGCCTCTCGTCCTGCCGCGATTGTGCGCTCTTCTTGGCAGGAAACAGCAGGAGAGATTCTTTGGAACAGGGCAGGGCTTTGGAAGTCAGCAGGGAGAATAGAACGCAGGGTGGTTTAATACCCAAGCTTTCTGTGTTGGGACTTGGTTCGGGGTGTGTGAAACGGTTCCTCCCACCCTTGCCCACAGATCCGACCGTCACAAATTCTGTTTGCGACGAGGCTTCTCCTTCAGGCTCGCTGCAACGGGAGCC